>KN839056.1:0-17007 GCA_000827195.1 Laccaria amethystina LaAM-08-1
ATCATTTCTGTAGCCTAGGTTTCTCATATCATAATTTTCCTTGGCCAGATTCAAATGACTGGCCAGGCAACTGCCTAGATTTTATCATATAAGTGGTAGGCACCACTCGGGTAAGAAACCTGCATGGGGCCGCCCGATCCATGGGTCGATGCATCGTAGGAGATGTTGACCACAAATTGGACACTTGGGTAAGGGGGCATAAAGTTTTCGCTTTTCTTCATTGCGGCGTACATGTTGGCCCAGTTCCATCTATTTGCAGCACTTGGATCATCGGTATTGGAAAGTGAAAGAGCCCCCACGCATCCATCTCCAGCGAGGATGGACGCACAAGATACATAGTGTTAATTGCTGAGGAGCCTCCGAGAAGCTGAGGTTGGGTTTGGAAGGGGTAGCGTTTGGTAGATCATAAATGGCAGGGACTGACGAGCGAATATGGCACCCTGGAAGGCCGGGAATATCTCCGTAACGTTCAAGCCCATGAGATCTGGAGCAGAACGATGCCTACGGCGTGGAGGTCTCGTTGGCGAGCATACAGTAACGATGAGTTGTTCTTTACATCCCTGGAGAGCCTGTTAAATGGGGAAGTCACCCAGAGGAGCGGCCTGGACACACCACTCATTAGAGATCTGGGGCTCATCCGCCACTGGGGGCGTGTGCGGGCCGAAGGAGTTCGAGCAATGCAGGTCCAGAAGCCGCCACCCCTCCCTCCCCTGCGAAACGCCCCCCCTCACCACCGTCCAATCATGCATAATCCACCCCGGCAACTCCTCTTGTGCCTCTAAACCGGCTAGAAAGGAGGCGTAGGATTGGTGGGGAACACCCGTTGTTGGGCCGTCGATGATGGCCTGTGTGGAGGTTAGTGAGCCCCTGGGAGAATATGAGGAGACATACGCAGTTGTGGTTGATGATCTCCGCGATGACGGCGATCTTACCGGAGAACAGTCCAGATTTGAGGAGGACTGTTAAATGGAATCAGTAATTCCTTCTTGAGCATCCATTTCAACAACGATGTACCTCGCTCAACGTTGACGAAGGGCTCCTAAGCCAAAAAACAGTGTTAGTCCAACGTTATCCAAACCACCCCTTCCACCGCTTTTTTCCCGTTCTTTCGGGGCATGGAAGCCTTGAAAAAGGTCTCTGGTACACTCTGGCAGAAAAATGGCACTCACTGTGCATATTTTGTTTGAGGTCGTCGGGTCTTGATGTCATGTGGATGCGCTATGAAATTTCACAAAGTTTGCGTTTGTTTGAGGTACCAATCTACCACAACCACGTTGCTCAAGTTACTTTATGAGTAGCACTATAGGCCCCGTTTGCCATTTCATAGGTACATTATATTAATAATCATAGGTTATTTTCAAAAAGACTATATACCAACTTTTTTGCCCCATAAATTCATAGAGAAAGTGAATTTGACTCTTGATTGCCTTGGGTCAATTCGATGCATCAAGAAATGCAACCCACCGTCTGTTGTCAAGAAATTTCGTAGTGAGTCCACGGCATTGTGTCTCGTAATGGTTTGATGCTGACCGAGTTGCTCGTATTTACTGAAGGAGGTTTGGGTTGGGTGATGTATTTGGGCAGGTGTTCTTGTAGATGGCGTTGAGCAGGATGATCTGAACAATTCTTTACCATATTGGTTTATGTCTTGGAAAAAACGTACTAGTTCAGAGCCTTACCTTTAAGCATCTAAGTTTCACAGAAACACACTTCTGTCGGATCGAAAAACATCCTGCCTAATTATCTTACTTACTCTAGGCAGGACATAATTCTTCAATTTACGTTTTGGTGCAGAAGTATATACATGTCCAGAAAGCCGAGACATAATAAACGGAATTTGCAGGGACTTGGATCTGATTTTTAAAGGAAAAACGTTGCGCCTTGTGTGTACTAAATATATAATCTGGCCATCTCCACATCCAGGATGTTCAACCGCTCATGAATATCTGTGAGCCATGCTTTTTGCACTGGCAATGTCGGATTAGTAAATACCTTAGGTGTTGAGTTAAGAACTTGAGGAGAGTCTGGACTGGGAGCTGGGGAGCACAGAAAACCTACATGTTGGGGTGTAGGCTGTGCCCAGGCCGTGATATTGTAAGGAGAGACTTGGGTAGATCGACTGCCGGAAGAGTCGGATGATCCAGGTGTATAGGTGGGATCTCGTTGAGCATTGTGAATTCCGCCCCCAGTCTCACCCCGACGATCGACTTCCCCATATCTCCAAACATTTCCCACTGCTGCGATGCAGCCCACGACCATGAGGCGTTCGTCTTCAGCCAAGGCATGCGCTGCCTGTTCTCTGGCCTGAAGCTCTGCCTCAACAAGGCGGTGTTTGGTTTTTCCAGGTTTTGAAGAGGATCTTTTCACCTCTACAACCATGTCGATGCGACTCGCCTTGATGTTGAAATTTTCGTCCAAGTAGAAGCGATGCCGAACAAAATCGGGGATTCGTGTGGAGCGGAAATGCTGGTAGTCTGCCACGGACATTTCCTTTGAAGAACGAACTGATCCAGATCCTTCACGAACTCCAAATTGCTCTTCAGTTGTGGATCGTGAACGAATTGGTTCTCCGTGAGAATTGGTAGGCTGATTCATACTGAAGATTACATCAATGCCTCCCTATTCTAGAACATAATGACTTACGAGGTGGAAGGGTTCCACATGAGTAGCCCGAGTGGGTGTGGGGGATTCGTATCCTCCATCGATGCCGTGATCTTCGTCATCCCCATCATCACTCACATCGTCCTCATCGATATCGATATCATCAACATCCGCTGTAATTGGCAATTGAGGGATAAAGAGCGTAGCAACTTTATCCTCCACTCGAGACAGGTACTCCCGAAGAATGATACCAAAGAAGCCATACCAGGGAGGTTCCAATGCTTCATTCTTCGCGTATCTCAACGACACGATTGACAAGAGGTCGGCTTGTGAGAGATTGTGGCAGTCCATGGTGCTTGGGCAACGCTTAGATCGCAGTTGGTGCGGAATGACAACAAATTCGATGCAATAGTAAAGAACAATTTGGCTGCGGACCTTTATCAACAAATAAACCAATATAGCCTTTCTATAGCCAGGAGGTGTTTGAGAGGCGTCCGAGTTCACGGGCGCATGTATTAAGTATCGTCACAAAACAATGTTGTAACAGATGTGACCGTTATAACGTTCAACGTTCAGCGCTCAGCCCTCATTCTTTATGATGCTGACATCTGAAGCGGCCAGGCCAAATGAGAAGGTTTGTCTTCAGATTTTGTCAAGCTTCGATGGCTGCTTACGCCTTTGGGGCTGCCGAAACGGTCACAGTTACAGTCGAACCATCGGAACTCGCACCGTCCTGCTGATGCCGCCAGATACAAGGCCCTTCCGAGCGACTGGAAGATAAAAGCTCATTATTACTTCTATGGCTGGGCAGTGACAAAGGAAATTCTACAAAAATATCTTTCCAGCATCAACAAGGCACATTTCTCTTACGAGGACGACATTGGGATTGCCAGCTCAGTGATTTTCTACATGCAACAAGATATCGGATTTCATCATATCAACTACGTTGCAGGAAAAGTCGACGACAAAGCTGCGGTAAATTACAGAGTTGAGCAAACAGAAGAAGGGCCGATGTTGAGTTTGATATCAATTGGTTGCACGCAGTCGAAGAGGCTGTTCTGGCGCCGCCCAACACCCAAGCAGTTGGAGCGGCTTGTAGAGATTTTTGGAGAGGAGCCACGGTGGTTCGAGGATTTCTATGCGAAGGAGGAGTTTGATCACGAATTGATGCACTAGGTCAGCTCATTTAATCAAGTTGCACTCGAACCATTTTATGCATTTGCGTCTGACAATAATTTGTAAACCTTAGTAGATCCAGGACTGATTTCACTAGATCAAAGTCTACTTTGAAATCAAATTGTTCGTGTGCGATTTGAGGTCAGACTCACGCTGAAGCTGAGATGGTTGGGATCTGTGTTCAATCTGCAGGCACTTCTGGGTCATGCTCGTAGTCTTTCGTTTCATTGCGGCGTCTTACAATGAGGAAGGAGGTGGCATGTTTGCTACTCTAGCACCTTATGTTTGTACCCTACTTACATTGTTCCCAGAAGGCGTCCGCCTGCGCTGGGATGTCATTTGACTCGCACGCCTGCCCAATTCATGTGAATTCCTCCACACCCTTTACCCTCTTACTAATGATAATGCCACTCGTCTCCAATCCATGACTTACACTGATGCCCATTCCTTTGTTGGTGCCCAGGTGCGCATTGACAAAGACCGTGGTAGTTCCTTTGTGCTTCTAATTATTTTGACCCACTCCCCCAAACTCCCTTCCTGTCGCAAGCGGATCCACGGTTTCTAGACGAGCCACAAGCCACTTTCCCTGCCCTTCTAGGTACTTCACCCTCTAGTTCCCTCACATGTGGGCGTAGCCTCGTTGTGCCTCCTTCAAAGTCATCAAGATAACTTGAGCGGCTGAATGAGTTGGATGCGTGAATGGTACCGGGAGTGTGCGTAATAAGTTAATGACAAGCTATGATGCATGACGAAAGAGGTCATCATCTCTGCACCAAGATACTTCACAGAATCCGCTGGCGACTTTGGCGCATAAGTATCCGGGAGTTGAACTGGTGTGGGTCCGTTCACAGATGAGGTTCGACAACGTCAAAAGATGGAAACTAGACCTATTAGTTGTCAAGGTTGGATGAAGGAAAGGGGGGGAATGGTTTCATGGAGTCGGCAACAATAGCGAGAGCGTCAAGAGGGGCAAAAGTGGGATTGTTATTGAACAATGATGAACGAGAATATTTGCATGTTATGAGATGTCGCCAAAAAATGCTCCCAGATCACAGATTGACATAGTTTGGGCCCAATCTAAAAATTATCAGGCATCAGGTGAATCCGAAGTGATCATAAACGAAATGCTTCTCTGCAAGGATTCAAAGCCACTTGTTCAGACCTCTTTTAACTCTGATCCTTGCTTGCTCAATCATCAAGTAACCTCCCCATGAATTAAAAAATGTTGTACATCGGAAAGGAAGTGGAGGCTCACATACAGAAACTGCGCTTCGCGGATTAACTTTATGGTCCACAAAAAGCTCGCTGGAGTCCTGTAAGACGTCGTGGCCAGCATGAGAGGTGGCATGAGCAGCCCAAATGATGTTTGATTGTCGCACGCCTTTCGGTGAACGCGCAGTGGCGTGGTTCAGCGCCAAGTCAGCGGGGAGGTGCAACAGAAAACAGCGGTCAATGGAGAAATGTGAGAAATGGAAGCCAAATAAGCAGACTCAAGGAAGAGCAGCAGATCCCCTATGGAGACACCACCTGAAATTTGAAACCTAAAACGAACTTTAAATTACAAAAGACAAGCATACATAGGTGGCTCTTTCACCATCATCCAAGTAGGACCTAGTGACCCCTAGACACCATTCTGGCTCCGCCTCCTGTCATCCATCGTTGGCGTCCCTCACATTCCTTCTCGCCCCTCTCGTTACCATCCTCCTCGCTAATCCACACAAGCGCGGGTTGTGTTTCATACGTTGTAGGAGGACTAGGACCCACTGAGGGAGAGGACGAATGATGGGGGTCGCAAGGATGATCTTGGTTTCCTTCAGCACGAGCCTCGCCACGTCACGGATCCTACAAAAGACCAATCAATTAGTTCACCGTCAAGAGGGATCAGTCATGTCGTACCCAACGCAAGAAACTTTGGGTACAGACGTCTTACTGTGCTTCCAGCATTTGATGCTTCAATGGGTAGGACTTCGGATCTTTGATTGTACCCATTCTGTCGGCGATCATAAGTTGTGATGTTTTTTGGCCGGGCTAGGCAGCACTGTATCTCATTACCACTGGATGGTTGTCGTTAGGGCGAGCCATTGGTGGAGCTGCGGAGTGTTGAGATCTAAGTGGGAAGGGCCAAGGAGCACCAGACGGCCGCAGGGGTAGGTACAGGTAAGCAAATCATCCTTGGCATCGACATTCGAAGCATGTAACGTCATACCTGTAATTGAACAACAGGGCCACAAGCCGACTGCTTCATGACTACCTCTCATCCGCACAGGGAAGTCTTGACGGTTGGTTTGCCATTAGGTGTTGGGAGAGCAATGTTGAAGGGGTTGTTGCACCAAGAGGGGAAAGATGTGGATGGCTTGATACTGCCTTTCGTGAACACGTCATCACGACCAAAGCTATAGAACAAGTTATCGAGTTAAAATTATTCAACGCCAAAAACGGTGGGTAGACATACCTTCGTTGGACAGGGGGCGCAACTTTGGGGTTCTTAATTTGAGAGTTGAATCCCGAGAAACCCCTCGATCTCGGGCGTAACTTAGGTTGTGGAATCACGCCTCCAATAGGCTTCTGATCCGTAGCTGATACCCCTCCCCCTGACCCTCCATTCCTTCCCCAGAAACAGGAGCTCCAGGTGCACCTGCTTGCGTAACAGCTGGAGCGTTCATCGGCCCAGTGGTAGGAGCAGTCGCAGGTCTCCTCATACCCTGCATCACCCTCTGTCCTAACCCATTCGAAAGGAATTGCTGCTGCTGTACAAGCTGAGACTGACGTTGAGGCGAAGGCGGTGGAGGCTCAATGCTTAACACAATCGGCACAGGACCAGCAGCACTAGCAAGGTCACCGTATGTCCATATATCGTCGGTCCTCTCATCACGAACCCCCCTGCCCCTGTCCTCTAACCAACGCAGGAACAGGAAGTCCCAGTCGGGGGATGGAGGACAAAGCCATTTTGATCACCTTGATAGAAGGCGATGAACATTGGTCCTGGAGATGAGGAAGCTTCAGGAGGTGGTTTAGGTGCGTTTGGGTGGGGCAGGAAGAGGGAGCGACGTTGGTTCGTGCCTGGGATTTGAATCCCGCCTTCACGTAGACCATGAAGGGAGGAGCGGTGGAGGGAGTATTGAATTGAGAGGCAGATGTAGAGGCTGCGGTGGGTGAGCGGGATGGTGCTGGTTGTGATGTAGGTGGTTCAGAGGGACTGATGGACTGGGAGGTTCAGAATTTACGTCAAATGTTTCTGTCCACCTACTCGTGATTTTGCTTCCCTTCTTCTTCTTCAACGAACGTAGGACTTGGCGTCCTATTCGCGACGACGAGTGGAGCCACCCTGCTCTGAAGCATCAAGTCCGGCTCAGGACTCGAGCTGGGGCTGTGATGTAATGCGCTGCTGCCCCCCTCCAATATCTGCGACGGAAGTTCCTCATCATCATCAAAAACAATCCTACTCCCCATGTTCACTTCGCCTACACTCAGGAGCTGCTGGTCCTGCGGAAAAGAAGAGGTAACGGGCGAAGCCAACAGCGACCGACGCTCAGCATCGATCCTCTGCCTCATAGCACTTGCCATGCCACTGGTTGTTGTAGGAGATCCAGGGATAGCGAGTCCCATTATACCCAAACTACCGGCGTTCACCGTCCCAGGATGTGGAGTGTACAGTGCAGCAGAAGACATTGCGGTAATAGCCGTTACCCCTGGGGAAGGTGAAGAAGAATTCCAATTCGTCTGCAATAATGGCGAGTTTTCGGGTTGTAAGAGGTTGGGTGGCATAGATCTGTGATTCTGAGTTGGGGTGGGGGTCAACGAAGGGGAGGTGTTATTGTCCGTGGATGAAGAGACGTTTATGGGAATTTCCTTTGCCAGGGACGATGAACGACTAGCTTGGGTGTACACAGACGCCTGCGAGTCAACAGACGTCTGCTACTATCCCGCTGCCACGTGGCGAGTCGATACTGGGTCGAGAATCAACGCTGGGACGAGAGTCTGGTATGGGCGGTCGCACGGCATCAAAGCCGGAAGAGGAGGGGTGTCCGTGCGAGGAAGAGAACCTAGACATCTTGCTGGCTATTGAGAACCTGGAATGTTGGTAATCGTCGTAGATATCAGCTGCACCCTCCCATGAGCTTGTAGAGGCAGCTGAGGATGCTAACGAAGACCGCCGAACAAGGCTTGAGAATGTGGGTGATGATGGAGAGATGGAGGAGAATGAAGGTGAAGAGGGCGACAACGAAGTAGGCGGCGCAGGGAATGAAGAGACCACTTGGTTGTGCGCCTCCTGATCATTGTCAGAGTCCGAATCGTCATCGTCTCTTGGTAGTTCAACTCTTTGATTGTCCCGTCCTCGCTGTCTGATTTCGATTCTTGGTGTCGCCGTAGTTCGATGCTTGAGCTCCCACTACTTCTCGACCACTTATCTTCCTCATCATCATCACCATTGCCCGCCCTCAACTCATTCGCCAAATCCTGAAGAAGGGACAATCCAATCCCCACCTCCCCATCCGACAAGGCCAGAGATACGCGGTCAGATTCCTCATGCAACATTGAATAGGAGCTATCCGGGAAAGCCGATGATGACAGGGGAGACAACGGTTGATGGGGAGGTTGGCTGGCTGGCGGAGATGAGTGGGGCGAAAGAGATTGATAGGCAGGCCTGTTGGCCGGCGGTGATGATGGTGGCGACAGCGGGGATCGCTTGGTGATCCATAGCGGTGGAATGTTCACTAGTAGCTGCCATTTGCATCGATGCATTTACGGTAGGTGCCGTAGGAAAACTTCAACAACTACCGTAAATGAATGAAACGGATTTTCATTCATTATGGCATTTGTTTCATTCGATATTTCGTCGAATCTTTCATTGCTCATCGGTAGATATTTCAACCACTGTTTCATTCTCCACGGCACACATTTCGTCCAATATTTCATTGCTCGTTGGTATGCATTTCATTCAATATTTCGTTCTCCACGGCGCTTGTTTCATCAAATATTTCATTGATCATCGGTAGGTATTTCATTCAGCCTTTCGTTGTCCACGGCATGTATTTCATCGAATATTTCATTGCTCATCGGTTCGCATTTCATTCAATCTTTCATTCTCCACGGCAACTATTTCATCGAGTATCTCATTGCTCATCGGTAGGCATTTCATCTACTGTCTCATTCTCCACGGCATGTATTTCACTGAATATCTCATTTCTCATCGGCAGGTATTTCATTCTGCACGGCACCCATTTCGTTGAATATTTCATTTCTGTTTGGTAGGTATTTCATCCTTCATTTACCTCAGTTCATTTTTGCGCGGCAGCTCTTTCATTGTCACCAATTAGTCATCATAATCAAATACTAGGTATTGGTCTTCCTCCTCGTCAATATCTGAATGGGTTTCTTCAATGTCCAGGCTGTCATCCTCCTCGAGCTCCTCATTCTCCCCTTCTTCATCCTCCCCTTCCTCTTCAATGTCATTCTCAGTGACCTTCTTCTTGCAAATTGAGTCTGGCTGAATTGGGTACTTGATGGCCCAACCCGGCGTGATATCTTTGCTGGCCAAAAACGGTAGCCAATGGTCTGCACAGCGTCTAGCCATGCAGTGCATGAGATTGGCCTGTTTGTATGCGTATGCCGATATACCTCCCAGAATGTCGGGCTTTGCGTTTACGCGACGTGTTGCTTGCTGTTCCCACCAACTTGCCCTCCATTCAAACCACACGATGACCCTTCGCATTTCTTCCTGGAGGATTAGGTATTCCTCCTGCCACCTCATCATGCGTGCCCTCGTTTTCATCCACTCCACGCGCATGCATTCGTTGAATTCCGTTTCGCTGACATCTGACTTCTCGGCTTTCCGTAATAGCCAAATCCACGACATCACATACTTTCCGCTTGACTCATCCGGATCCTTACCCGGACCACTTATGTCCTCCTGCCGTAGCACCTGCAATTCTAGTTTCCAATCGCCATCCAGATCAAGAACCAGAAGGGCTTCGCGCACCCTCCTGTACTTGAAGACAGCTCGTGCAAGCTTGCGAGTAAGCCCCTTATATGTGGTAAGAATACGTGTGTTCGGCCGATTTCCCGTCCCCGAAACATTGATTTTCTTAAAATACCATAGACCCTGAATAATCCGTCGTTGACGCCGAATCTGAGCCAGAGCATCATGAGCTTGGGCATAGCGGAGACGACGTTCTGCACTACAAATATGCTTTATCTCGGAGAGGGATCGAACTGAAGAAGGAAGGGAAGAAGGTAAATAGAGATTCATATTTTCGGCCAAGTCAGCCTGAGTGCGAGATTCCTCGGCTTGGGTTGATGTCTCGGAAATGAGTGTGGCCGCATGGGGCGTGTACACAAGCTGCGCTCGTCTCCAATTGGTAATTTGTCGTTGAAGCGTGTTACGTTTCTCTTGGATATCCGCATTTTGTTTGCTGGTTTTGATTTTTTTGCCCTGCGAAATTTCGTAACGTAGCTGGTACCTGCATTGTCTGTTAGTTTAAAAGAATCTTACCATTGAAACATTAACTCACTGTCTATCTTCAAGTTCCAAGCCGGTTGTTAAAAACCCAGTCATTGAAACATTGGTTTTCGGGAGATTCCCGGCAGAACTTTCAGCTGCTTCCTCGTTTGAAAGTTCCAATCGAACATCTTGAAGGGTCAGACCTAGATTTTTGTTGTCAGAAGCATTTCGAGGGTGAAATATCAAATATTTCGTCACCTATCGACGGCTCACAGTACGGATTCGGACCCTTTTGATCATTTTCCCATTTCTCAACTCTTCTCTCCCAACGCTCGATTAAATCGTCGGAGAACGTTGAGGTGAGTTGCTGGTATGCAGCTTCATGTTTTGCTTTCATGATCGCAGCTTGCTTAAACTTCTTGAGTAAGTTAACTCCTGATAAATTAATAAGCAACCATACAAAGAAAAATATTAACAACGAACTTAATCCAACAACTTTTCGATAGTTCCAGCCATTCCAATGGTCATTAAGGGTTTCGTGACGTGCTGCAGGAGCCATCTCACGAACACTTGCAGCCAAGGGATTGGTATGTGACCAACTCCCCTCGATTTCGTCCCCGCAAGTCCGACCTGCACCTTTCATGTAACCCAGGCTAAAATTATCCTGGCAGGTCTTTCCGTGTCCCTTTATGTGCCACCCTGGGATTGCTACGTCGACCCTAATGTCGTCGCTTATTCTCATGTGCTCCGGAAAATCTTCCATTCGTGATTTAAGATTCATCGACCATTGACAACCAATATCATAAGTAACAATAATCCATAGTAACGTGATTCCGATTAACGTCGACAAGGCAATATAATCCATATTGCAATACCTGAAACATTAGGAATGTCAGTCGGACTCTGAGAGGAGGAACGGCTACTCACTTTTCGCCCTTCTGTAAGTCTCCAGCTCCATTCGGGCGCACCAAAATATGGCGAGAGCAAATCACAAGGCCAGCCCCAGTTACGGAGTACCCGGGTGTTTTCCGAATGCTAGCTCTTACAATGGCATCGTGTTCTGATTCACAAGTATTTATCTAGAAATCAAAGTTTCAAAATCAACTTTACCGCAAACAGACGAACAACTGACCTCTGGTTGGTCAACGTAGTCTTTGATGAAGTCTTGATATTGGTCTTCATTTACAAAGGCACCAAGGCCGGGCGTGAGGTCGATGTCGGTAAGTTTGCGATCCTTCCCTTTCAGTTTGAAATTGGCATCAATGGCGAGGTAAAGTATATACAAGTATCTGAAAGAGAAGTCAATGAGAATCTATGAGATAATCATGAAAGCGTACAGCAAAGGACCTGCGTCTTTCCATTCTTCAGGCAGATTACGTCCAGGGTGGGGACACGCAGGACACTCAACGACCAATGCTCCAGCGGACGTGCCATTAATACCCGAAGGGTCGTGTCCTTGGCCTGCCCGTTTGAAAGCCATGAGATTTCGCCACAAGCGAAATGCGCGGTGCATTTCAGGATAGCGGTACTGGTAGATCGTATAAGATTAATACTAAAGGTCAAGAATTAAACTTACAATTGTGGGTTGTATGTTCGCATTGTCGGTTTTACGCAAGAGGGTGTGATAGAAGTCGTAAAGGTTTGTTTTCCCCTGTAACGTCAATTCGTGGAATGTGTCAAGACATTCAAAGGTAAAAACAGTCTGTGGCCGAGACGTTGTTGCCGGGACCCACCGCCTTCGCAGTAACTGCACTCGTTTTTCAAGCTCATAGTTTGGTTGACAGCCACAAAAGTCGACGTTGACCTGATGGACGCCGGATAGGCCGAAAACGAGAAAGTTCGGTGACGCCGGAACAGGAAGAGCGCAACAGCCTCCATCATGTCCAAGCTGGATTCTTAGGCCCAAGGTACAGAGCTGTGCCTTCTCGAAAAAATGCCCATTCCACTTCTTAGAGACCATAAGAACATAATACCAGATTAGATATGTTATAACTCACCTCAATTTGATGTAGTTCAAGCTCATTGTGCTTGCTCACAATACATGCAGCGCAGAGCAATGTTTGTCCATGTCCACAATCCCTACATCTAAAGAGTACCTCGTCTGCTAAACATCTTGTACATGAGGATGGACAGCCTAAGGGACCATCGTGACGCAATATCTCATCCAGACAAGAGTCTCGCAAATTCACCCAATCTGAGAGTGTCGACTGAGGTGAAATTGTGAGATGAAGAAAAAATTTAGTCTTGGAAGGAATGCGCTCACCTTGTTGGTGTAGACACGCTTCCGTTTCCCTTTATTTGGAGCCTTAGTCGAGGCAGTAGCCAACGAGTCATCAACGTCGGGAGCCAAAGGCGGTTGTTCAGCCTGATCCAGCATGGGTTCTTCGGGAGGTGCAGAATTTTGCGGGGAGGTTTGGCGTAGGCGTTCTCGTTCTTGAGCTTGGAGTTTTCCGGCGCTGGATCGATTTAACGAAATTATAGATGACGTGTCCGTTGTGGACCGTTGGCCTTTGGTTTGTCTTGGACGTGCATCTCGAAACTGGGGAAGGCAGGCTCGTTTTGCCTTTCGAGGTTTAGAACTAGTAGATTCAGCTCCCTTGGCCATGTTGTGTAAAGTAGTAGAAGTGAAGTGACGTGAATAGAAGTAAAGTGACGTGTTAAGTCTGTAGGGAAAGAATGAAACAGAATGAAACGGTTAGATAATGTGAGGACATACGATCACTGATTGGGACCGGACACCCTATTTGAACTTGTATTTCTAAGTTGCTCGATCACCCTGTTCCAAGTGGACACCGAAGTTTAAGATCAACGAATAACTGAATAAATGTGGTAAAGTAATAACAAGGAAATAACGATCAGCTAGTCGATGGGCAGAGGAGGCTGGATAGCAGGAGGAAGAATAGGTTGGATAACGTCGAGTGTAGGAGACGTCAAGGTCGACGTCCTTGAGTTCGACGTAAAGTTTGCTGATCGACCATCGACAATAGTTGTACCTATTAAAGCATTGCCATTGTCGTCGACTGTGTGCTGAGGCCCGTTAAATGAAGTTGTCGAGATAACGGATCCGGAGGTTGCAGATGTCGTGAATGTTTCGGCTTGATCTTCATCCCATGAGAGGATTCTTTCTGTGCGTTCTTCATCTGTCTCATACGTCCTGGTGAGTGGTGTCCTAACGGACGACGATCCTAGATTGCGAGAGCGATGCAGCGTAGAAGTGATATGGGAGGCCGATGGATTGATAGTCCCTGGATCCCGGTGAGAACACCTTGTTTGATGGCTTTTGCTATGCACTATCAAATTGATCTTTCGCGTTAATTGCTAGATGATGACCATTCATTCAACTAGATTACTTACTGCGAAAAGGATGCTTAGAAGATGCAAAAATCAGCGACTACATTGATTTATAGTGATAAGGAACCCCTAGGTAATTAATGATCTGATGAATTTTACATAATTATAAAAAACGAAGAACCTACATACCTGAACGTGGACCCTTGCTACGTGTTCATTTAGTGTTCAACCTCCCTTCTACCTAACAAGCTCGGAATACACACTCAATCTCTGTCACGCTTCCATGACGGGTAGAAAATGGACTGAACCAGCCCAAGAGGTCTGGCTGAGGAAAAGGTTCCCAGCATTCCTACAAGCCGACTCAACCCCACTCAGGAAGAAATTCCTTTCCGACGTTTACCTCGAGTGGCAGAAGGAATACCCTGACCCTGAACCCACTACAGCAGAGTTGGCAGCGGCAGGTGGGAGCCTCGAAGCAGCAGTTGCTGCTAAACGCAAAGCTAAGGATAAGGTGAGGCCAAGGAGCGTCCTCTCGGAAACAGACTTACTAACATATCTATATAGCAAATCAAGGCATGGTTCGACAATCGTAAACGTCCTACAATGTCGGGGAGTGTGGACCAAAAGAGCGACATAGGGCTTCGTGCTGTGTTAAACTTGACGAAAACGCGTGCCTGGCAGCCCTGGCAGGCCTATGCGGACCTCATGTATAAAACGTTGAAACCCGATATTGATCGTGGATACGCAGATCTATTGGAGAAGTGGATCAGTGAGCACCCTGAAGGCGAGACAGAAGGTGAAAAAAAACCTAATCGTTTCGCGTACATGAACGCCTTTTTGAAGGAGAAGTTCGAAGCTGAGAGTGAGGAAATGAGGGAGGAAGTCGAGGCTCATCGACTGAAGATGGTCGAGATTGCACCTGACGAAGTTAACCGTCAATACCAAATGTAAGGCTTCACGGCTTGCATAAATATCAATCTTACATACCTTCACAGTGCAATCAATAAGTTACCAATGACCTTCGCAACGATCACGGAGAACATTGCGAAGCAGACCGGTTGGAATATCATGATCATGGCAGGTGGACCTCGCCCCAATAACGAGGGCAAGATCACAACTTTGATGTTCGTGAACGTTATATTTCGTAAGTGAATGTTGAGCTGACGAAACACACTATTAGTTACTCTGCTGGCAAGACGAAGGATGGGCGAACTTACCAAGAGTTTCTGGGAAGTGAAAAAATGGGGGTCATCGAGGATGGGTTTGACGATTTCCTAAATGAATGCTTCTGTAAGTCACAAAACACCAGAATGGAATCGCTCGCTCACCTTTCCATATAGCCCTTGATGATTGTGGTGAACGAGCAATGGACGATGTTGAATTGGGGGATCAGCAGGATGAGGTCAAAAGTAACGAGCCCAAGAAAGCGAAGGCGAAGTCTCAGGGCGAATTGAAAAACAAAACGGTCACAAAAGGAGATGGCGATCTCGAGGCGAGACCGACATCGTCGCGGAAATCTGAGTACGAGCTTCAGAAGGAGAAAAACGTCGCAGGGAACAAGGCCCTGTTGGCCAGTTTAAAGGATCCCGAATTTGAGGAGGCCATGGAAGAGTTGAAGAAACAGGCGGCTGCAAAAAGGAAGAATAAGAAGGAGAAACCGAAGCCAAATCCAGAGGAACGCCGTACCTCCGCTCGCTTGAATGATGGGGCAGAAATGTGAGTTTCAGTTCAACTCGACGCAACCTTAGGCCTTAGGCCTTAACTCTGATGTCAATCTGTCAGGATTAAGTCCGCCGAAACAGAGTCGGCTTCGGTACACAAGCCTTCAGATGGGAACAAGGTACGTTACCATTCGACAGATGTCTTCTTTTGCTGACTTGTTTCTCCAGGTTGACATGTCTGCGAATGCAGAACAAAGTGGTACAGGCGTTCTAGAACTGGATAAACGAGGTGATGTCGCAAAAGCCATTCCTGATGCAGGACGGGATGGATTGGAGGGTGACGATGCGGCGAGTGATGAAGCGAAAGGGAAAGATTCCGTGGAGAAACCAGAGGCAATCAACGAAGGAGATAAGGATCATGCCAAAACCGGATCGGCCGAAATGTCACAGTCCGGTTTACCCGAGACTGCCAATCACACGGACTCAGATGGAGACGTCGTGATGAACGACTTACTTGGTGGCAACCGTGCCCGTGGCGCAACTACTTCAATCCCACCACCACTCAACGACCAACGTCCTGCTTCCTCTCCTGCCCCTGCCAATGCGACGCCCGCTAGCACCTCTGGAGTAGATACCCTATCTACCAACGACTCTCCTCTGGCTCCCTCCGATCAACCCACTTCTGCTAACGCGACGCCTGCCAGCACCTGTGGAGACAACTCTCCTCCAGCTCCCTCTACCGAGCCCCCTCTGTCGATAGCGCCAGCACCTGCCTTTCTGAGTCCGGCAACACTCGCCCATCTCCGCGGCGCTTCGCCCACTGAGGCATGGCAGAATCTTATAACAACCTTTCTTCATTTTGAGGAGGCAAGTCCGCCTACTGGGGTATGTTTTTATCTTGCTGCCTTCGTCTCTTAATACTGACTTTGATTTTTAGAAATTATCCACCACCTCCCGACCCCGCGAAGTTAGCCTGTGGATCAAGCGTCACCTCAACAAGAAGCACGAGCCCGTCCCTGTCAGTGGTGACTACGGCTCTCGCTTTCAGTTGTGGTGGAGAGCTATTCAACCGGACTGGAGGAAGCAAACAGATGGTCCTTTATCCAGGGACGTGCCTGACAAGGAGTCATGGGCTTCATTGAAGAAGGGAGGATCCGCTGGCCTTTACATCGTCGTAATGGCTCTTTCGTGGTGGGTTCTTACTTTGAAGGCTGGATCGGATGATCCCCAGGTTTGGGCCACCATCGACGATATCACATGGGTTCTATCTTCTGTGATGCCCACTTGCCGTCCCACGATTCTCGAATCCAGAAGCGTTAAGCGTGCGTCGCCTGATACTCCAGGTACTGATATGACTGAGCTGCCACCATCCAAGTGAGTACTTAGTTATTTATATTCTTCGCATCGTGATTTTTCTAACTTTGTTTTGCTAGACGTGTTAAAGTTTAGATTTCGGCAGTGGCCTCTTGTACGAGATGACATGAGGTCATCTCATATGTTTCGTCTTTGTCCTCTCGGGCGGGGTCGTCTCATCTCATGCTTTTCATCTTTGTTGTCTCGTGCAAGATCAACTCGTGGCATCTCGCGTGTTTCGTCTTGGTTGTTTTCACCCCTCTCTTCATCTTTCCTGAATCGTCACCCCTCTTTTGTGCTTTATGATCTGGTTTATATGGCTTACCAGTTTAAACTCCCTTTTAGATTAGATAGATTCCATGCTCATCATGCTTAGACTTAATAACTACATAGATAGGAAGTTCTGCCTCAAAATATAAAATTTTCGATATATTATTTTGGACAAAGTGGGTGCTGTGGATGGAAGGATGTAAAACCGGCCGT
>KN839062.1:5415-16135 GCA_000827195.1 Laccaria amethystina LaAM-08-1
GAGGTGTACTAGCCGTACTTGGATTAGGGATACTACTTGAAGAAGGCGTCGATGATGCGCTCATCATTTTCCAAACTTCCAAAAATGGTGTTGGTGACCGAAATGTGACGCACCAGGGTCCGTCAGATTTGAGACCCAATGTTAGGGTTAATCACTGATCTCTGAGCTCCCCGACTGACTTTTCCGGCAGCCTCTCTATCGCGAGCTCGAGCCCATACCTTTGTTTATTTGTTCTTTCCCATCACATTATATAACCATAAGATTAGTCATACCGCTAATAGTATGTAGAGGCTCATCAAGCGATATGACTGGCTGCTTTTAGGAGCCTGGTAAAACACCATGATTTCAGAATCTTTACCTGATTTACTTTTCAAAGCATCCTTCTCCCATATATTTGTACATGAAACATTAGCAAGAACCCCTGCATACACAGTATTTTACAGCTATACAGGCTTTGTATTATGACATTTCATTACTTACTAACTTTCAATTGAAGATGTTGGATAGTGTTTGGAAGTCCGGTCTTGTGACCGGAAAAAGACCATAACCAGACCGGACCAAGACCGCAAAAGACCGGACCTGCAGTTACAGTCTTTTAATTTTTGAGATGTAAAGACCGCAAAAGACCGGTCTTTTGGAGCCCATTAAATACCCTTTAAAACGTACCCAAGGACATATTTATTGGTCCAAAACTGACAGAGATATGGTTGAAAACGTAAAATACTGCGTAAAATAGTAGATGTATTATGTTTATTTTATAGAAACACCAATTCCTTACTAAATTTAACGTTCTTAGGCTCATTTTAAAGCTAATAGAAATATAAATACGGCTACTAAAGAGTATATTAATTGGTCCAAGACCGACGGAGATATAATTGGAAACGTAAAAGCCGTGGAAAATAGTAGATGTACCATATTAATTTTACAGAAGCACCAATTCCCAGCATAATCTCACGTTCTTGGGCTTATTTTAAAGCTAATTATAATGTAAATAAAGTTACCGATTTATAATTGCAAAATATCAGCCTAAAGACCGGTCATAAACCGGTTAAAACCACTGCAGACCGAAACCGGTCTAAAGACCGCAAAAAGACCGCAGACCGCGATTTTTTGCGGTCCGGTCCGGTCTTTTTAGCTTCTGGGAAAAGGCAGACCGGTTACGGTTACGGTTAAGGCCCCTCAGCACCAAAAAACCGGACCAGACCGGACTTTTAAACACTAATGTTGGAGCCAAATCCCAAAACCATTTCCTATCATACAAATGTCCCACAAAACAGAATATGCTCTCTATGGCCAAATATTTGCATTCCAAATGCAGCCAAATAAATTTAAGGCTGCTGTAGGCCTTTTTAAGCTCTTTCCAATTAAATGCCTATTGCATCTAAATTCTCCATTGATGATGCCACCACCCATTTTTCCTCAAATCATCTGAGGATTGGGTTGAAGTATTTTAAACAGCACCCTCCTTAGTGTCTGACTTTAACCTCTTGCATTCTCCATATCCTAATTCTACTCTGTTCTACCTTTCCAACGAACTCTCTGCACCTCATTCTGTTTGGAACTAATCCAACTACACATTTATCTCCCCTCAACAACCTACTCAATTCCAAGTTTCTCATCTGTCTGCAAGTTATCTCACTGAGCCCTTAGGTGCATGAGAGGCTCCTCTTAGGACAGTTCCTCACAAACTGGTGTACTGAATCATTTTGATTGATTCATCCATCATGCTTTGGTCTTGGATGAATTTGTGTCACCTGTGCTGTGTCACAACCCCCATGCCTGAAGACTTTGGTGAATCCAAAAAACAATCAAAAAAGGATTTTATTTTGTTGGGTGTGGGTTATATTAAACACTTTTTCCAGGTAGACATTGGCTGATCAATGAGAAACATGCTTCATGTGCAATAATAGTATTGATACTGACCTAGTACTTGATTGAGTCACCAAAATTTGAGGAAACTGGCTTTTGACTGGATGCAATCTCAATCTGAATTGGATTGATTGTATCACCAGAAATTGTAAGAATATTTGATCCTTCCTCCTCTCTTCAATTATGAGTCCCCCTCCAATGACTTGTAATCTGGTCCCTTAGCATCAGGAACTGACCTTTTTAACCACTGAGTCTGTTTCTCCAACTTTACCACCCCATACTCTACTCACTTCCCTCCATGGCTGGCTGAATTCTAGACGTTGACCCAGGTCACACCAGCATTGGACATGTATGAAATTTTGTTCATTTGGTCACAGGTCACACCCTATGACAAATCAATCAAAAAGGTACAGCACTTGCAAGAGATAAGTTGGCAGGTGAGGAAGAACGAATGTTCTCGACAGGAAACAAAAATCTGGTCGTCTACTTCGAAAGGAAGAACAAGGAGCAAAAAGATAAAAATGTCCACAAAAGAGTGAACGGATCAGGTACTCAGCGGTTGACAGCCGGCGTAGCGCGCGCGTGTTTTCTGTAAATCTTGAGGGTAGACGCTTGAAGGTGAGCGTCGAAGAAGTGGCGTGTGGACTCGAGTAGAGTACGTCGAGAGTCTTGAAGTCCGAAGTTGTAGTCGTTCTTGAGGGAATACTTAAAAACTTGAAATCTTAAGGAGTGAGAGAAACTTTTTTTTGAGAGGGAAGAATCTGCTCCATTCGCGAGGTGGGAGGACACCCTTAAATACAAAAAACACACAATCACAAGGCATCTGCACGTTCTCGCGTGCTGCCTTTCTCGAAGAATTCTAATTAAAAATAGAAGAAAAAAAAAAGAAGTCGAGTAAAAATAAAAATAGCTCTTGACGCATCCTGTCAAATCCTCCACCAAATTGTCGAACTAGGGATTGCTCGGGGAGTTATCATCGGTACGAGAGGCCAATTTACGTGCGCGACTGCCCCCTTCAGTGCGGGCTTCGTAACCGACGACGTCTCGACCCTACCGTCTAGTTCTTGAATGTGGTTTTGGTCTCGAAAAGAATCGTCGTAAGTAAAAAAATCAAAAAAAAAAAAAAAAGATCAATAAAATAAAATAAAATCAAAGAAAAGAAAAGAATATTTTAAACGCACGAAGCCCTAACCGACCCTTCAAACGATAAGAGGGGGAGTTGATTAACGAATTGCTGGTGATGATGTCGTATGTTGAAGGCGTTTGTAGCAAGTAGTCACGAGCTCGACCGTTTGCAGCAAGTAGTCACGAGCTCGACCAGTCAAGCTCGTGACGAATTGATTTGAAGCTCCTAAAGAAAAAAGAAAAAGCTACAAAAATCTAACTGCGTGAAAAACCAAAGAAAAAGGGAAGTGGCGTGAGTAGGTCACTCCGCACTTCCACAAATAAGGAAAAAATTTTAAACGATGCCCCCGTCGTTTCGGAATTGGGGTTCAAAAGAAAGAAAAAAAAAAGAAAACTCAGCGAAGAGGGAGAGCAGCAAGAGCCCAGGACTCGAGGACATTGATGGTCGATGTTTCGATGAAGTCTTCACGAACGCCTTCGTTTACCATGCTTGAAGAAGACGTATAACGAACATATTGAACTGTGTTGTAGTCTGTGGGGTTGAGTTCTGCAATAGCGGGGAGGTAACGATAGTGAAGAGTAGTGGATGTGAGCGACAAAGATTTAAC
Organism: Laccaria amethystina LaAM-08-1; assembly: GCA_000827195.1. Classification (NCBI taxonomy): domain Eukaryota; kingdom Fungi; phylum Basidiomycota; class Agaricomycetes; order Agaricales; family Hydnangiaceae; genus Laccaria; species Laccaria amethystina. The sequence continues at coordinate 9,018 of KN839062.1, forward strand.
AGTAGGAATGAACGTAAGGGAGGGGTTATCTGGAAGAAGTGCAACGCCAACTTTGACAGAGACGGGGAAAGGCGGAGTAAGTAGAAGATCTTGATTTAGAGTTCCTAAAACTGTCGAAGCGTGCACTGATGATGAAGAGGAAGCAGCGACGTGAAGGGAGTACTCAGCAGGTTGAACTGTTCGGATCGTTTGATGTTCTTCGCGGTAATAAAAAATCTTCAAGCGGTTAGCGGCTATGGAACCTCGCATTACCGTCCCGTCCAATTCTCTCAACTGATAAGTTGTGTCGCGTAACTGCTTGTGAACGATATATGGTCCGGTCCAACGCAACGCTCCTTTATGGCCCATCTGAGAATCCAACCAAGTCTCGTGCAAAAGCACCCAAGTCCCCAAAATGAATGAACCAGAAGATAGGTAATGTTCGTGCTTACGATTAAAGTCATCAACAGCCCGTTGACGCACACGCTTCTGTTGCTCCATAGCGAGAACCAGCTTCTTATCGCGTCGAAGGATTTGTTGCATCCGCAACGCGAGAAGGTCTTCAGTAGAGGCGACGCTGTGCCAATCTAGTGTGTCCCATGTTTTATCTGCGAAATCAAAGGCGAAGAAGGGATGACGACCATAGAGAAGAAAGTAAGGTGGGTACCCAGTTACTCGTGAAGTAGAACAACGCATTGCCCAAAGTCCAGCGTGGAGATACAAAGGCCAACGAGAGGCGTCCTTTCCACAGGCTCGAAGGATCGAATTGACGAGAGTTTGATGTGAGCGCTCGGAATGTCCGTTACCCTCAGGATGATAAGGAGATGAAATGATGGCGATGATTCCGTATTGCTTGAAGAGAATTTCGACAGCACCTTTGAACTCCGTTCCGCCATCGACCAGACAAAGAAGAACTCCCCCGAATCGACAGTATACTTCTTCATACAAGAACTTCGCCCATGCTTCAGAACTAGCACGCCTCGCTGCGCGTGCTTCTACCCACGAGATGGAGGGGTCAGTAGCTTGTAACAAGAACTTCATACCTCCGAAGCCATCTGGCATATGTATCGTATCCAAGTCAAAACGTCGAAGGATTCCTGAGTTCCAGGTAGGACTGAAGGCGACAATGGGGCGAGTCTTTGAACGAAGTTGGCAGATATTGCAAGAACGAATGAAGTAGGCGATTTGGTCAAACATGTTCGGCCAGAAGAAACGTTCTGCTAAAGTTTTGTAAGTCGCGTCGCGTCCACGATGTCCAACGTCGTTATGAGCTTCTGCTATCAATTCTGAACGGCGATCAGTGTCCACTACCACCAAACGAGGAATCCTCCCTTTGAGCTCGATTTTCCACAAGCGATCTCCGTCATGAAGGAAAAAGCTCTTTGTCTTTCTAACAAACGACTTGCGCTCATCAGGGTTCTCACATCGGTCAGGCATGACATCCGTCTTGAGGTAGTTAACAATTTCTGTCCACATTTCCGGTGAATCACGGTCCTTGACGCCGTAGGAATGCGTAGCGCATGTAACATTGGTGAAAGGAGGGACGTCCTCGTAGTTTATTCGATTGTCCGTTCGAAGCGTGGGGTCGGGAATACCTGGTAGAACAGATTCATCAGTAACTGTAGGTCGAGGCGCACCTGGTCTTAATGACGACATGTAAGAGCGTTTATACTGGTTCATTTCGAGTGTAAAAGTATCTTCTCCAAGAGAGCATGTCGCCAAAATGGGGGTACAAACTTTTCTGTGCTCGAATTCACGTCCTGTATACGAAAAATCATCTGTAATGGAAAGAAGAGAATGCTTAACAAGAGATCCTTTGCTCCAATCTTTTAGTGAAGGATCAAAAGGCGCTTGTCTAATTTTCCGAAGTTCAGCGGCCAAAGAAGGAGGAGGATCTACAACGCTTAGGACAGAAAGATCGTCAGCGATAGACGTGGTATGAAATGAGGCGTAAGGAGTGCGGGAGGTTCTTCGCATAGTCAACAAAAGATCTTGGAAAAATTTGTTGTCAAGGCGTGTTGGCCGGAAGGCATGAAGCGACTCTGAGGATAAAAAGTTTGAAAGCGATGAAGAAGAAAGGGAGGAATAGTTGAGGAAAGCTGAGCCCATAAACTTATCCAAATATTCTTCTGCGTCTTCGTCTTCAGAATCCTCGGGGGCACGCTTTCGTCGAGAAAGTCCATCAACACCTGCATGAGATTGTGCCGGGACATGATTCATCACGTAGTCGAATAAGGCGATGTATGAGATCCAACGGGTCATAGGCGCGTTTGGAAGGTCCGGCTGCTTTACCATCTCAATTAAAAACTTCGCGTCAACGTCGATACGGATATGAATTCCCCAAATGCGATGTCGAAGGTCTTTGACTGCTCTAAATACGCCATAAAGTTCCAATTTTGCCTGAGAATATCGTGATTCAGCATCGTTAAAAGTACAAGATCCAAAGATCACCGGGTGTTTTTCTTTTTCAATGTTCTGAAATAAAATCCAACCTGTACCATTCTGGCAAGAATCGACGGCGACGATAACGAGTCCATGATCCGACGACCGAGGCAATGGGTCTTGATGTGACAGAAGCTTTGCCGCATCATAATCTAGCTTTACAAGGACAGGCGCCGTCGAAATAAGCCGCTTGAGCTCGTTTTGAGCTGCTTCTGCTTCTTCTGAAAAGAAAAACTGTCTTTGGACTGCGGTTTTAGTGAGGAGCGTGAGCGGTTTTGCGATAAGAGAGAATCCACGTATCCATTTTCTTCCAACGCCAGCAGTCCCGAGAAATGAACGGACATCTGTGACACTTGTTAGCGGACCCCAATTTAAAATTTTCGTTACCAGGCCATGCTCAAGGTGCCATCCATCCTTCGATACAATTGTCCCGACGATATGTAAACGTGGAGTTGCAAGGACTAGCTTCTTTCCAGAAGCGGTGATACCTGATTCTATAAAGCGCATCAGAAATCTATCAAAGGTAGAGGCGTATTCGTAAACGTAGCGCCTGATGCCAGGGGCAATCTCTTCGTTATCGTAAGTTGACGTGGGTCCTTTTAATCCCACGTCGTCGACAAATACATTCCCGTTCTTTGGAATTTCCTCTTGAAGCGCATGAGTCGTACAACGCTGAAATTCTGGCAGTGAATTGGTCGCGCCTTGAGGTAGTACGCAAGAGCGGAGAGGTCCTATTAAACAACTAAATGTCGTTAAAGGTCTTGAAGTCACCGCTAGCTTTCTTCCGTCATAGCCTGAAAATAAGTCCGCCAGCCCATAAATCACATGGCCCACAAAGCTTTCTGCGAAGTCGTCAGTTCTAGGCGGCAAGCCAGCGTCACGCACTGTAACTCGATTGAGTTCTTGTACATCCGCTACCAAACGGATTCCTCCTTTAGGCTTGCCAACAGCGAAAATTCTTGATCGATAGGATGCCGTAGAATACTCGTATTTTCCTGCTGCCTTCTGTTCGAGAAGCATCTGGCGTACCGTATCTTCGATAGACTTTGGGATGCGGATGGGGGCTTGAACCCAAGGGGTGTGTTCAATCACCGGTATTTCGTAGTCTGGGAAATATTTATCAGAGAAGGTTCCCCGTTCAGAGTCTTCGAAAGCTAAAGCCTGTTGTCTCGTCTGTAAGACAAAAACCAACAAGTCGATCTCTCGAGGTTTCAAGAACCCTTTGGGTACGCTTGTTAAAATCTTCTGTAAGCGGTCGAGTGAGAGTCGGCGAGACGGAATAAAATCTTGAAGGGATGGAGGATCTAAAGGAAGCGAAGGCAGTGAGGGTATTGAAACAGGCCGAAACACTTGCCCAGCTGGATCCGGCATATAGCTTGGGACAGGTCGAACTTTCTTATCAACAGTCTTATATTTTGTTCGCATTTGAAGGGGGTTCGATTCATAGGTTAAAGCACGTCGAGTCCAAGGTGTAAGAAGTGGTCTGGAAATCCTAGGCGAGCAATGAGCGATATTCTGTAAAATTAGGTCATAAGTATCTGGAGGTTCTAAGTCGGAAACAAAAGAAGGAGAATCAAAGCCGTAAGTTCCCATCATTGCGTGAAGCGAACGCCCAAGGGTCGGAACAGACACGTCCTGGTCAAGTCCAGGCTTGGGATACGCGTCTGTCCTTATTTTCCCAAGTCAACGTCGTCAACTTCTTCAATTTTCGTACGATGGTCGAGGTTGAGCGTAGCTGCGTTACGAGGAGCTCCTGGGGTACAAAGAGGAATTAGAATAGAAGGGCCTTGTCGACTCGATCCATCATTTTTATCGCCATCACCGTCTTGCCAAATGCGCATGTTCATCGATCCTTGACGAGTATACTGAATCGTCGCTGAGTACCATTGAAGCCAAGGTTGGCCCAGTATAATTTCTTGTTTCCCAGCGCCTTCTCGACTGACGAACATGTGATGGTCGAACCTTCGTCCAGAAATCTTAATTTCGGCATCACGAACGCAACCACCAAGAGGAACAGGTCGTCCATTAATCCCTTTGAGAGACCAACGTGTTCCGTCGAGGTCTATTGCCAAGTTCGTCTTGTCATAAAATTCTTGACCTATCAAATTTAACTCAGACCCTGTGTCAATCATAAAAACAGCGTCTAGTCCAGCGAACTTTCCCCGGAAACGTCCAGTGACCATTGCAAAAAGCGGTTGCGGAGTAAGATGAATTTTTACTGCGGAAGCGTAGCGTATCAAAATATCTTCCTTGGATTCTGTGGATTCATCAAATTCGAGGCCGACACGCGACTCAACAAAACTAGAATTCGCGAAGGACTCAGCTTCTGGAAGAGAACGGTAGTATTCCTCATCGTCAGAATCATATCCTCCAACCAACTCCGAGGACAAAACTTCTTCCTCCGCCCATTCGGCCTCCTCGAGTACCTCCACGACGTTTGCCACTACAGGTTTAGAAACATATTCTCGACGTGTCTTCGTCATGTTGCTGACTGATTTTTGTAGAAAGGCTGAAATCGCGAGAAGCTCGCCTAGTTCAAGATGAACCAATGTTTTGTTGACCTTCTCTCGAACAATTTTATCTAGATCATACATTTCTTGAATGTCCGACGTGAAATGATATGATGGGGCCGACTTAGCTTTGGTATTTGCCTCCTTCATCTCTACGTCTTTGTCCTTTGATGGCGCAACGCGACGGTTTTTGAAAGCATCTTCTGTATTGACCGCGGGAGGTCGCAAATTGAATGCCTGAGGTGTTGACTGTACTGCGGGAGGTCGTAAATTGAAAGCTTGAGGCGTTGACTGTACAGGAGCATTTGCAGGCCTAAGGTTACTAAGCGTTGGAATTGGAGTTTTATATTGATTCTCTTTTGGCTTAGGAACAGACTTAGCTTCGGTTTGCCGCTTCTCAGGGCGTTTGATAGGGTCAAAGCGTGTTTCTTTGTCTTTTTGAGAACGAGTAACAGCTAGCGTGGAAGAGGGGGATGCCCGCCATTCGGGAACGACAGAGGAAGGCGAAGCGTTGAAGACTTCAGAGGTCAGAACCTCTTCACCATCAAACAACAGACCGGCATAGTTGGCCATATGGGGAGGTAGGTCTCTAGAAACCTCCCGGGCCTTACCTTTTAAATGACTTGAGGCGGCATTTTGTTCTCGTAAAACCTTTGCGACTCCACCATCGCTTCCAAAAGCGCGAGGAAGTTCTGACCCATCAGGGCGCGCTAACCTACCAAGGGGGGTGTAAGCGACTAAACCTTCTTTAATACATACCTCGACTTCTGGACAGAACTTTAGGCCAAGCCTATGTGTCGTTTTATCGCAAAAGAAACATCTGGCTTCTCTCATGATTTGTTGGTTAGTCAGATTGGGATTTGGAGTTATATTGACGGAGCGCAAAAACTCAGCATGGGCAAGTCTTAAGTCCTCCATCTGTTTTGTAAGGCGGTCTACTGGATTGAGGTCCACCGGTTCGACTATCGGTGCTGCAGGAACAGTCTTCTCGAAAGTCACCTTTTTCATAGGCTTCTTCTTTTTCTTCGTCAAGACGACCTGGTCGATGTCCTCATCGGATTCACTCGAACTCGAATCTGACTCAGAATCTAAGTCAACGCCTATGTATGTGGTCTTTGCGTCCAGGTCCGAGTCTTCGTCGTCAAATTCCGTCCTTAACAAGCTGAGGAGCATTGTAGTCGTTGGAGGTGAGGAAGTCTTGAGGTTCTCGGCTGGTATACGTTTCTTGATTTTAGAACGCAACGACGTCGGAATTCCTCTGTAAAAACAAAGATGAACTTCATTAGCCAACATTTTATTAGGAGCCAAGTCGGCAGATAAAGCAGTAAAATCCCGATAATACTTGTCAACATCTTTACGAGAAGTCAAGTTACCCGACTCTCCGTGCTTAGAGCACCATTGACGCAACCTATCTGGGGAGTTGAGGGGGACAGAATCGTTCGACCCATAAAGATCGTCCAGATACACCCTCACCGCAACCCAGTCATCTCCAGACAGTAACAAAGACGAGCCAATAACCATCCGAACTTTTGAATGACAATATCTCAAAACGTAACCAGGTAAAAGTGTGTGTGAAACTCGAGCGCTATCTGCATGCTGTTCGAGCGCATCTAAGAAATCCGAAACGTGCTTCCCCTTAAACTTGGGAGCTCCCGGCGTTCCCGGAGTAGGCATAGGGACGCCTAGCGTAGCATTGAGACTAGTATCAGAAGAAGAAGGAATAACTGGTTGAATGGCAGACGATGAACGGTGTTCGTTGGTAGGACTCATGACGAAAAGTTAAGGAAAAAATAAAATGAAAAGAGGGAAAATCGAAACAGGAACTTAGCGTATATGCGGATGAATGAACAGTCTAGCGTTGGGAACAACCGAGAACAAAAGACGTTGAATATATGCGCCTAAAAACAGAGTATTCAGCGCAAGAGAAAATCAGGGTAACCGTACCAAAGTGCGAATCAGGAGATTTATTGATTGTATGCGCCTAAAAACCAAGTTTTCAGCACAAGGGTGAAGATATGAAACGTACCAAACAAGCTTTTGATACTTGGTGCGAACGTAGAACGGAAAACCAGACCCCTGTCTCGGTCACCACTGAGGAAGAACGAATGTTCTCGACAGGAAACAAAAATCTGGTCGTCTACTTCGAAAGGAAGAACAAGGAGCAAAAAGATAAAAATGTCCACAAAA
>KN839068.1:0-16294 GCA_000827195.1 Laccaria amethystina LaAM-08-1
GTGAAACAACGTCGAACTCCTTTTATATTCCGTAAGTTGTCCATCACGATATTGCTGATATCTGAATCCCACTTACATGTTAGAGCCACGGCCAACGACTGCCTTGTGCATAATCGGCCTCTAGGCATCCAAAAGACAACATCAGGTGCCAAATCCTCTGTGTTGGTGGCTTGTGAATTGGCGACGGAACTGACATACGGTGATGGGGAGCCGTTGGAACTGGGTAAGGCGCCTTTTGAATTTTCCGATGACAACACATTGATGCCCCAAACCTTCAAATGTCGCTCCTTCATCTCACCAATCGTTCTCTCGCTAGGACTCCGTGTTGCGCAGGTACGGCTCATCTTCGACTTGCCAGCTGAATTCAGCCAATACGACCACCCCCTTGCCTACGTTCATTGGTACACACCCCTGCGACACACCCCAAATGATCTCGACACCAACATGTTCACAATTTCACGCTCCTCTCATAACCATCGCCAGCGTGCGTCTATCATTCCCGTGACCAAAATAATACGAAGCTGTCACCTTGCTCCAAAATTCGGCCGCAAAATGCCCAATACATGGTCGTCATCTACTGTTCTTGATGGCGCGACAACCTTTTTTCTCAATCCCTACCTTCGCCACCACGACTTCTTCCTTCTACGTTATTTACTTGATCTTTATGTATCTCGGAAGGCTCTTCGTCGTACAAATAACCATTTTTTCCCAGAACCTTCATTCCAATTTCTCTCGCCTAAATACTACTGCTCATTGGCTTGGGCTATCTTTTCTACCGAAGCTACAGGCCTCAGGTGAAAGAATACTGGGGCTACTGACAGTTGCCAGACAGCTATTAGGTATATGTACATGCCACAGCAACTACCCAGTCAAACCGTGGCTACTGCATGCTATGGCAAAGAACCAAAAGGTACCCACACAACGGATTTTGCTGATTAACTACCTATATATTTACTGTTCCCTGATGTATTGGGCAACAATCTCGCACTGGGGTGTGTTGCATTTCGATCTCATTCACCTCTGGCGAATCTACAGATCAGAGGTCCACCTACACACGTGAACCCGATCCACTACCGACCATTCGCGATGAGCTGCATCGTGGCAGCTCCCACCAACACATTGTGAGGTGGAAGGCAGGTGTTAGTTGGTGGATAAATATTGCAGGTCTATATGTAAGCCTCACAAACATGGCGCGCTGCTGCGAGGAGCCGGCCGAAGGCCGGGCGACGAGCAGCAGGCTCCTCCAAGTTTCAACCTGAACAAGTAAAATATTAATGCCCATACCGTTAAGATTGAGTTCTCAACAATAAATTTGAAAAAGTTCAAATCAGAGTAGAAATCCAAAGCGAGGTGTATGTTGACGGCCAAGTCAACCTCTAGTTTTATCAGAGTGCTTGAATTAAATGTAGACCACGACAGATGATTAATCGATTGTAACGTTAACGAAGACATGCACCTGTCTTCATCCCTCTACGACCCGTTGTCCCCGGCACACCACCCTTGCTCGTTCCCGTCCGAGTCATGGTCAACATCCTCCCATTCCTCATACACATAATCATAATAATTCCCCGCTATCTCCCCAACGTCCTCCTGCAACGCCTGCTCCAAATACGACAGGTACGCCTCAACCTCCGCAATTCTGCCCCAGTACGCCTTGGCACCGGGTACGGCCAATATCTCAGCAGCAGACATCCCTTCTGGCGGCCACGGCGAATCCCCGCGCGTTGCGCCCTTCTTGTGAAACTGGATGCCTGATATGCCGGGATACTCCTCGGTGCGGCTGTTGATAAGTTCCCATTCGCAGGGGTTGAACTTTCTGCGCTCACAGAAACGGGGCTATTGAACGTTTTACGATTAGTATGATTTGGATGGACATGGCTCTGCAGAGAAACGTACTGCGGTGGCGATCCGTCGTATACACCTCGATCTGCCATTCAGTGGGACTATGAGACGGAACATGAGATGAACTTGGAAAGCGAAGATGAAGACGAGACTGACCAGCCTGAGTCAAAACCCATTTGAAACATTTTGAGACTGCAACTGATGACTCTTGACAGGTTCTCGGGACCGATCACTCTTACGCGCTCCTCCAAATTCTGAGCGTTCTGGCCGCTGTCCCCCCAAGGCAGACGTTAAGCACTTTGTAAACCTTCGTGCCTCAATATTCCGTAGGCTCTGGTAGCGTATCTGCACGGGACACGGTGTTGGTACCGCATAACTTCTTGGGAGGTCTCGAAGTGGATGCGTATGGGATTTGAAAGAGCTGATTTCGCTTGTTGGAGGGCCGAGGGTGGGGATTCTAAGAGTTTATTTATTTAACTTCGTCGTTGTCCTAACCCTCCACAAATCACTTGCTATCATCTTCATCATCTCCCACCAATTCCATGCCTGCGAAGAGCTCAATCCAGTTATCCAAACTTTCCCGGATAAATGTGTCCAGATCCCAAGGCTCCGTGACTGAGACTGCATCCCGTTCGCCATTCCACAGGTAAGTGTCCGCGTCCACCATCTGCGCTTCGCCATCGCCAATGACGGCCACCTGGACCTGTGCCACCGTGTACGCTTCGCCCTCGAAATCATCCAGCTTTTTCCGCTGACGCTTGTCTTGAGGGAAAAGCAGCAGACCGTCAGTGGTTGACATTTCGTCGTGCTTTATTAGGGCAGGGTAATCTTTGCCGATCATTGAAAAGCGTGAGTAGCCTTTCAGTATTGCAGGTTTGAGGAGAGGCGCAACAAGATCGGCTCTTCGAGAATCTCCTGTCAACGCCCAAGCCAGCAGCGGCTTTGCGCGTAGTGTCCCATATAAGAAGAGTGGCCGAGGGGTCTATCACACATTTAAACGTCGCGAGCATCAAGAAAAACATCAGTACTCAGTGCTTACCGGTACCACTAGCCCAGCTGTCATTTCCCTGATTGGAAGTGGGGAATGTGACAGACAGTGTGCGCAGCAGCACCCATCAACAAATTTCTGTGTCTCACGTGACAACGTGTCACGACAATTGACAATCATAAAGGGAGCCAGCGCTTACCTGACCAATGTCTTCTCCTATCCACGAACGCCAGTCAAACCCGCTCGATTGTTTGATTTTGCCTTACAAACTTAACACGAATCAAGGTCAGGGCGAGACACTAGTTCTGAAACCACTCATTTCACCTGATTTCAGCACTGAGCGATGGACGGATCAGATCAAGGCAGACCCACATCTCGCTCTATACCTATCCAACGCCCTCCCGGCCTCTGGTTTGACGATGGAAACCATGTCATCCAAGCCGGGAACTACCAATTTCGTATTCACCGCGGCATTCTCACTGCTAGATCACCGGTTTTACGCAAGGTGTTTTTGTAACCTGTCCCAGAGGGAGCACAGAGTATCGAAGGATGCCCTGTGACGCATCTCCAAGATCTTGGCAAAGATGTAATGCATTTCCTTATGGCTATCTACGATCATACGTGAGTGTTGGCAATCTAGAGTTTGGCGGACAACTAACCCCGATAAGATTTTTTGAACCTCCTCCGAAGGATATTCCAGTTGATGTCATATTGAGCGTTGCACAACTCAGCCATAAGTATGAAATAAAATACCTTCGTCACCGCTCAATTCTCCACATCGAGCGGAACTACTCCATGGACATGGACACGTTTATATCCCGGGGCACTCGGGGTGTGCGAGATCCATGGTTTATTAAATTTGAAACGCTGCTCAACATCATCGTTACTGCCACATACATCAACGCTTTATGGGTACTCCCCGCCGCATATTACCTCTGTTCCGACGCGACGGCGTCTCATATATTTCGCGACACTTCGTCCTGGAACAGTTCTCAACATGTGACCGTTTTACGGAACATCTTGGCGGGGACTATCAACCTTGAGATCATGGACGTGGCATTTGAAGAGTTAATAGGGACATATCCCTGTTCAGGATGCAGACACCGGGAACAGTGTGCTCTAACCACACTCGCAGCAGTGCGACAGGTTTGGTCGTCGATCACCCGGAGGAAACCAGCAGGCAGGAAACCTCACACCTTGACATATTGGCGGAATAGGAAGTGGTGGGAGGCATATTGTAAAGGGCTGTGCGCCCCCTGCAGTTTGGCTTGCATGAGTGCGTATGAATCAACTCGAGGTGATCATTGGGATAAGATCCCATCGGCATTTAATCTTCCGAGTTGGAAAGAGTTGCAATCGCTCAGAGAAACTAACTTCAGTGACAGCTAGATGCAAAACCCTAGACACATCCGATGTGGACTTTCTTTGGAAGGGTAAATTGGTGATATTTGTCTGTGCAGCGTACTACAATATAAATACTTTTCCTTCGAACTCTTTTTTTTTAACCTCTGGGATTAATCCCAAGACTTCTCCAATTTGCAATGTTTATGGCAAGTTCGAGCTTTAAAGAAGCAGGCTCGAGAAACTGACCACGATCATCCATCGATGCGCCGACAGTGCCGTAAGTGAAGGGAAAGCCCAACACAAACAAAACCTAAGAAACGAGGAGGATGAGAGAAGAATACGTGGGTCATTTTCTAAAATGTAGTCGCTGTGGAACGAAAACTCAAGTACAATCTCGTACTCACCCTTACATTTGCTTGTGGAGTAGGGGCTCAAGCAGGGCTCAAGAGACCTCCTTTCAAAGTGAATGTATGTACCACCGTGTAGTGATGTCAATGGATCGGCTCCGGAGCCGCTGAGCCGAGCCGTTATTTGAGGATGTAATCGGGCGTCGTGGGATGCTTAGCGTCGGTGAAGTCAGCCCCTTATCGTGAACAGTAGTGATAATGGTGGTCCAGTTGCAAGTATGACTCACGTATGCCATAAAATACAGATACATTCCAAATTGCAACGTATTCACAAAAGAAAGAGGAAGCTCTAAGTACCAACAGTGGTAAAATATTACAGGTAAAAGAAACGGCGGCTAGCAAAGAGGGAGTGAAGATGACAGTGACAGAGGATGAAGGGAGAGAGAGGGTGGCATCACCTCAAAAAGACGTAGTCGAGTCAACCTCAATAGTCGGCACGATGCTCGCAATAAACTTGAGGAAAACGACCAAATAAAAATCAACCCTCATCCCCTCCACCTCCTCTTCCTCCCCCCCAGCCTGCGGTTGAACGTCCTTGGCACTCCCAGACGACTTCCGGCTGAACGGCCACTTCTTCTCTTTCTTGGGGGTGTCCTTGCCCGATGGAGAGGGTTTACCACGCTGCGCGAGCTGTTCCTCGACGACGCTGTTGTTCATCCTTTCTATTACTTTCTTCATGACGCTGGCGTGTTTGCATGGATGCACGGAGGCGGCTTGTAAAGAGGCGGAGTGGATGAATGGTTCGATTGTTACTGTTTTCTGGGCGTGGTCTGCTGAGATGTCTTGGAAAATTTGGGAGGGGGTTAGTGGGGTGCGGTTCTGCTTGATTTTCCGGTCAGCTAGCCCAGAAAAAAGAATGGGGGGGGAAAGTGTAAAGGCGAACCTCGTCGTAGCCGATCAGCCAAACTCGTGGGGTCTGGTAATACTTGTCGTATGTAATCATTACATCGTACGTGCGGACTTGAAGCAGATTGCCCTTCGCGACTTCCACAGTACTACAAAGGATCATCAGCACTCTTCGATTTCCAGCAACCCCAAACAACATACCTAGCATCAACCACCCCAGCAGCAGGTTTAACCGACACCTTAGGCGCAGCCGTAGCCTCATCATCCCCTTCCTCCAAATCCTCCTCCTCCATATCGGGGATATCATCCAAGTCAGGCGTCTCCGTCGCAGCCCCCTCGCCTCCCCCACCCAACGACACGCCCCCCAGCCCCTTCGCGATCCTCTCCTCATAATCGTGCGGCCCATCCCCATCCAGATCAGGGATATCCGCAATCTCACCCGCGTTCGTCGCAGAGTCTGTTCTATGAGCTTGACGACCCGCGTGCGTCTCGACCCACTCGTCGCCGTCTGCAGAGGGGGCAGAGGAGTCAGCAAAGGAGAGGAGGCGCTCGGCGTCCTCGTCTGCGTCGGTGTAGGCTAGGGAAGTGGCGCGACGGAGGCAAGGGACGCCACGCGTGACTAGGTATTGTTTGTCGGATGGGAGGAAGTCTCGGGTTTTAGAAGCGTCTCCCTTTTCCCTTAACAAGTACCCCCACTCAGTTGTCCCGATGAGACGCAAGAGCAAGGAAGGGTGGCTTACCATGTCCACACGGGGAACTTGTACACCAAAAAGTCGCCTGCGGCGACGAATTCCTCTATTGCTCGTGAGCCAAGGACGTGACGAGAGGGGTGATCGCGACGTACCGGGTGTAATGCGGCCGTGTTCTTTGAATTTGCTCTCTTTGAGGACCTAGGTGGGGTGATCGGTGAGGGTGAGATGATGATCGCGGATAATGGGGGTTGGCGCGCTCACTGGGCTTAGGTACTCGCGCACGGCGAATAGGCTGGACTGATTGGAATGTATGGTTAAGTTGGTGGAGATGAACGACGCGGTTGTGGGCTTACTTGGAGAGCTTGCATGGAGGTTGGATTCAGGGAGAGTTGTGGTTTGGATAACCCCAATCGATTCGATTTCGTCACGAGGATCTATCATATGACTCATAGCTTTTGTGTATATAAATCTCCTGGTATAAATCGAATAAGATCATGACCCAGCCATTGACCGTTTCTTCTCCTTCTTCTCTTTACGTTTTTTCTCCGGAACTGGATCCACGTCCATCGCATCGGACTTGCTTTCTTTCTCCTTGTGTCTCGTCTCCTCCACCCCCTCCATATCAACGTCGGCGTTGGCCTCCTCCACTTTTGCCTTTTTCGTTTTCTTCTTCTCTCTACTGCCAACCTCCGCCGTCGTCTCTCGGCCAGCCTCCTCAGCAGCTCGTTTCCGTTTCTTCTTTTCCCCACCATTGACTTCCACCCCATTGGTTTCGGTCTCAGGAGCGTCTTCTTCTTTCTTCTTGTCCTTTTTGCTCTTACGTTCCTCCTTCGGCCCAGCCGCCTCTTCAGACTCCTCCTTATTTTTCCGCTTCTTCTCTTTCTTGCTCTTTCGCTCTGTGTCTTCGGCGACCACTTCGTCCTTCGCGGGCTCTTGCTCTTTTTCCTCCTCCACCTCTTTATCCTTCCGACGTTTTTTCTTCTCCTCCTTCTCGGCGTTTTCTAGAGCCTCTTTATCATTCCGTCGCTTTTTCTTCTCCTCCTTCTCCTCCACCTTTTTCTCAGCCTCTTTTTCCTCGCCTCGTTTCTTCTTTCCCCCTTTCTCCGCCTTCCTCTTCTCCTTCTCCGCCTCCTCACCCTTCACAGGCGACGATGGAACATCAACATCCACCTCCTTCGCTTTCCCCCCAGCCCCATTCATCTCAGGGACTTTCACCGACATCTGTCCCTCAATCAAAATCAGAGTTTATTTCCAACAATTGAACAGACAACGCCTACCTCCGAGACGGGTTCCACAGGCACGACGGGGGACGAGGCCCTCGTCGGCGTACCCAGCGGCGTATCGTTCGCACCAGTCCCATAACTCATCGGCCGACCCCAGCCATTTCCCCCTCCTCGTCCTCGACCGCGTCCACGAGCACCGAAACCACCACGGCTCGAGTGGTTCTGGTTCTGGTTCCAGCTACCTCCCTCTGCAGGTGGTTGTGGTGGGTAATTATTTTTAGGTCCTGACGTTCCCTTTTTCGAAAGAAAAAAAAAAAAAAATTAGCTGGGGACGTAGGGTACACTTAAGGAGGAAGAGAAAGAACGTACAGTCTTAGGTCCCTTATACAGACTCTTCTGATACTTCTCCGCTTCGCTTATACATTTCGTATGGCCTTTATATTCGGCCGGGGTATTGAAGGTCGTGGAACAGTCTATACAGTCGAACCCGCCGTGACATCTTGATCTGTGTGTGTCCAGTTTGGGTTTTTTGACGACGTCGCCGCATGCTATGTTAGGATTTTATTTGAAATGTAGATTGAGATATACGGAGAGGGACTGACTATGACATCTGTGGGTGGGTAGGGGATAGTCAGTCAGAATTTGGAAGAGTAAGAGGAGAAGAAAATAGTACTCACTGGAAAGAAACCATCCCGTCCAGGAAGACAAGAAGACGAAGAAAAAAGCTGCTTGAAGTTTGGGCTATATATATCCAACTTCCCACGGCCCAAGTTCTCAAACGTCCCGTCATCGTCTCCGAATTATTCACGTCCAATGTCTTCCCTATTCCCCGTTTTCCTCCTCCTGGTCATAACCGCAGGCCTAATGACCGCCTCGGCGCTATTCATTCCAAAAGGTCCTAACCAAGTGTCCGTTCTTTCTTTCTTTCTCTACACCGACTGCGGCATGGCAACTCATGGTTTGGGATGAACAGTGTCATTCGAACGGCCCTCCTCGTTGGACTGGTGGCTTTTTATTTGTTGTGGATGATCACGTATATGGCGCAGCTTCATCCTCTTATTGGTGAGTCTCCCTCCCCCTTCGTTATTGTGATGGTAGGTTAAGATGTGATGGCTGTTTGTAGCGCCTGTAAGGACGGTTGGGAAACTTTGAGTTTGAGGTGTCCAAGGGGGGTGGAGTGGAGTAGTATTTTATACCAGGTATGTATGACCTTCAATTCCAGTCAAGTAGTGCTAACCACGTATAACAAACCAACCAGCTTTGTATCAATAATATCATTTAACAAATTCCAAGTTGCCCAAAAAGAAAAGAAAGTCGTTGCAAAAGAAATCACGAAGTAGTATCACTATCACTACCATCATCATCCCCGTCCCACCCAGCAGTCGAGCTGCTTGCACTTAGCGGTATAGCACCTACACTATGCTGCTCACCATCCGAGCCCCAATCACCCAACACGCTCCCCCAATCACGTACGTCCCCTTCCTCTCCCTCCTCCTCTCCCTCTCCCCGCTTGAGCTTGAACTTGCTCCAACCAAGCTGGCCACCCCAACCAGGCTCCTCCCCCTCCCCCTCTGACTCACCCCACGAAACATCCCCATCCACACCCGCCGACTCTCCCTCATCGTCAAACTCATCACTGCTCCCACCAGGCAACTCATGCGGCCCTTCACCAGGCGTCCAATCCCGCGGAACCACACAATCCAAACTCCTATTCTCACCAGCCCAAAGGTCCCGAGAAACGATATCAGCACCAACGAGCTCAACGACCCAATTACTCCTCCGAGTCTGCCCTTCATCCTCTTTCTTGAGCACCAAGTCGGGGCACTCCTCGATGGCGCGTACGAGCATCTCGATCCAGCCGCCACACGCGATGCTAACGTCGCGCTCGAACCACAGTTCTTCCATGCGCATAAACGCTTCCCTATATTCCTCCATTTTGGATTTGGCGCGTTGGGCGATGGCGGGGCGGGGAAGGGGGTGTTGGGAGGAGGGATGGGCGGGGTGTGTGTGGGTAGCTAGGAGGGCGTGGTTTGGCGGGCTTCCAAGATCCAACTTTAAAGAACTGATGATCGCTCGCCCGCGGTGTTCTCTTTCTCTTTCTTCGCCACCACTGCCATCGATCCTCCGAAACTCAGCAACGGAGGTCGCGCCGCCCAACTCGTCCTCCCTCCCCCACGGATCCACCTCCACCGCGCGGCCGACGCTGGATACCTTGACTTCGTACCCCCACGTTTCGGCGGCCTCGTTACACCACTGGAGGAACTCGTCATGGGTCCACTCGAATTTATGATCTGAGTGTCTGAATATCCTATCTGTCCGCTTAGTTGGGTCCGGGAACCCTTTGCGAGCGGAGGGAGGCGCGGTGGGCGCGGTGAAGCGCGCGTTGTAGGTGTACGAGGGCGTGGTGATGAGGAGGAAGAGGGGGTGGTAGACTCCCAGGAGCATTGGTGCGAATGCGGGGAGGATGTGGGGTTGCAAGTGCTCAATCCTATGCGCAAGGAGATCAGCTTAGCTGTACCGTGGTACCACAAACAAAAGGAAGGAAAGGCTCTTACACTTCCATGCTGACGATGCACTCCACGCCTACGAACGCCTCGTTAACCGCCTCTAAGCCGCCTTTCCAGATCTTGACTTGTAGATCTTCCCAGCGCTGTACGCCGGTCGAGTACGTCCTGTACCCCATCCCTCCCGTTATGTCCTCGGGTTCAGGAGGCGGTTGGGTACGTTCGATCGCGAAGGCTAGATCGCTCGCGGATATATCGAGTCCGTGGACGAGGGAGATGTGGAGGTTGGGTATGTCATCTGTTGTGTTGTACGTTGGTGATTCTGGTGCTTCTGGGGAGGTGGAAAACGGGGAAGGAGAAGGGGAAAGAGGCAAGATGGAGGATGGGGGAGCGGGGAGCCAAGGGGCGGGTTGGCAGAGGACTGTGAGGAGTTCGCCTTCTCCGCATCCTGCGTCTAGGACTTGGGTGATACCTTCTCTTCTGAGGACGTTTAGTATCCAGATGCGACGTTGGAGGAAGAGTTCGGGGTAGAATGTTACTTTGAGCTCTTGGTCTTCATTTGCGTCCATTGGAGGCGGAGATGGGATGTGGTATAGATGGATGAAAGAAAGAGTGTCCTCTTCAAGATTAAAGTTTCTTGTCCTTATTATGTACGTATTTCTGGGCACGAGTATGATGTGTGCAGTCCCCACGTTTGCGTTAGGGAATGATCAAATCCCTGATTTCCGTAAATTCGAGAGTAATTGGTGTTTGGCTGATCCGTCTAAAGTAAACAACCGATTCAGAGTTCTCGTTCTCATCCGAATCGCGTGCAATTCTTATCCAACAGCACCCTTGTTCCGTCCGATCCAAATTACTTACTTATATACTTACGCTCTTCAAGTTCAAGCCCCCACCTTTCTTACCACAAAAATCGGGCCCACACAACCGCAATGGCAAACCCTTTGCCGATCAACGTCGACCCCCGCGTTTCGCCAGATTCACCAGCAGATCAGCAGCCCACAATCGGGTTAATAGGGATGGGAGCGATGGGGAAGATGTATGCTAATACACTTGATGAGGCTGGGTGGAAAAAGTGGGTTTCCGCATTTCCCCAACCTGTTGGCTAACGGGAGTTGGGATAGGATTCACGTATGTGACTTACCAGAGAAATACGGCGCTTTACAACGGCTTTACTCTGGTCCGCTCCCTCCCTATTGAACCAGTGTGCTGATTCAAATTGATTACACTTTACAAGAAAAACCAAATATCACCGTACTCCCAGACGGACACGCCGTCGCTCGCTCTTCCGATTTTATAATTTACTCCGTCGAAGCCGAGTTTATAGACCGCGTCGTTGCCCAATTCGGTCCTTGTACGTCCCCTCCCTCTTTCCCTTCTCCTTCCCCCTTACACGTTATAAACGATGAAACGGCAGCAACAAAAGTCCACGCCATCGTAGCTGGCCAAACATCCGTCAAAGCTCCAGAAAAAGCAGCGTTTGAGAAGTACCTGCCCAAAGACGTCCATATCGTGTCGTGTCACTCGTTACATGGGCCGAGTGTGAGTCCGCAGGGACAGCCTTTGGTGCGTTTTTTTCTTCTCTTCTCTTGGTGATTTTACCAAGTGAAGACGGTTAGGTCCTAATAAAACATCGAGCATCGGACGACGCGCTCCTTCTAGTAGAAACCATCCTCTCCCCTCTAAAATCGCGATTCGTCCATCTGTCGTACGACGAACACGACTTGGTAACAGCAAACACGCAAGCAGTAACACACGCCGCCTTTCTCAGGTACCTTTTTCCTTCCCCACCCCCCTCTCCCGCTCTCCTTCTAACCCCCCTCCGTAGCATGGGAACAGCATGGGCCTCGGCGCGCTCATACCCCTGGGAACAAGGCCTCTACGTCGGCGGCATCGAAACCGCAAAAGTCAACCTCGCACTCCGGATATACTCCAACGCATGGCACGTCTATGCCGGCCTCGCCATCCTCAACCCAAGCGCGCGGATACAGATCGACCAGTACGCGAGCAGCGCGACGGAGCTGTTCAAGTTGATGATTCGGGGAGGGAGCGGGGAGGAGGAGGAGAGGAAGGTGTTTAGGGAGAGGGTGCTGTGGGCTAAGAGTGTTGTTTTTGGGGATGGTGGTGGTGAGGATGGGACAGGGAAGGGGAAGAAAAAGGGAAGAAGAAAACCCATCCTTCTTTCCGCAGACGTGCTTGATAGGTTTAGTCTGGCCAAAATGCCTCCTCCTCCTCCTCCCTCGGATGGCAACACCTCACCACTGCTACCGTCACCTGGGCCCGTATCGCCGCCTTCCAGATACCGACCCAACTCGCACTTGTCGTTATTGGCGATGGTGGATTGTTGGGCGCACCTAAGGATAAACCCATACCACCACCTCTCCGTGGCAGCTACGCCTATATTCCGGTTATTCCTCGGCGTAGCTGAACATCTGTTCCTCTCCCCCGCTTCGCCTTCCTTATCGCCTTCCTCCCCCTCTCCCTCCTCCCCCTCAACATCCCAGCCCCAATCACCCCTAGACCAAGCCATCCACTCATCCCTGCACGACACCTGGCACCGCGCCGACGACCTCGAGTTCGTGGTAGCCGCCCGGGGATGGAGCCAGTGCGTCTCGTTTGGGAGTTTTGAGGTTTATAAGAGGCGGTTTGATGAGACGCGGGGGTTCTTTGAGGCAAGGTTCGAGGAGGCGGGAAGGTTGGGTGGGGAGATGATTAGGGCGTTGATGGAGAGTGAGGTTGAGAGGGAGGGGGAGGGGGAGGAGGCGTGAGGTGCTTTTGACTACCGGAAATAACATCTGAACGTCTGTGGAAATCCAGGGAAGACTTATATGAGGGGGATGAATCGGGGATGATCAACCTGGTTTTGCGTCATTCAAAACGCTCCAGTTGGTTGGAGAATTGAGATGAGCGATTTCAATGTTGGGATCTTTGAGCTCTGGACTCCGGATATCCTATCGTTCAACGTTCAACGTTTAAACCTTTATTGGCTTGCTTGAAGTCGGCGAAGATGGCGCTCAATTCAGGAGTCCATGTACAAATTTCTTTTCCTTTTGAAGGTACTTTGTTGTCGAAAAGAGCGTGATACAGCCAACTAGGGTACATATGTAATTGAACAACTGATTCCCGTGTCCTTCCTCTGAATTGCGTTATTTCTGAATCATCTTAAGCTTCCGCTTGAACCTGCTCCGTCTCTAGAAGCGAAAAAATTTCCTTGGAACTAAGTGGCTTTTGGAACTTTTTCGCAACTTGTTCCTGAGCAGCCTATGTAATATAATCAGCGCTCAGTTTGTCTTGAATCGAACAAACGCAACATGCCTGGATGATAACCTTTCCAACATGACTTTTGGCCACTCTACCTATCGCCATGATTCTCTCTTTGAACTCTGACTCAAGGAGCATATTGGTCTTCAGTATGGCCTGTCCTGCAGCCAGTACTTGGATGCATGCACCAACAGCATATACCTCGTATTGCTTCGGCTTGGCGTGGTCTTTGTACTCAGACTCTGTAAATTGCAACCCTTGCGTCACTTCTCCTATCTGCGCCGACGATACGCATAGTCCATTGCGAATTGCACTTCCGGATAGTATCGATGCGATGAGATAATTGTTTGTGGGTGTGATACTTATCACCTTCACATCTCCAAACAGCGCAGTGATAATGTTATACATCTGCCGTTGGAAGACATCCTCGAAGGCGTCAAGCTCTTCTTTACCATCTCGTTCGGAAATGATGTCGGGAGCGTGGGGTGATTTTTGGAGAGCTGCGAGGGTAGTCGTGTACCCATCAATCTTGGAAGGGTCTTCGAAACTGAGGTGATGGAGTGCTATGGAGGTGTTGTAGACTGTATCCCAGGTGGGATTGTCTTTAAAGAGCTGAATCAAAGTGTTTAAGTCGTTGGACTTGAGTGCATCAGAGAGAGCCATGCTATGGCAGTGTGGGCAGTGTAGCTGGCATAAGTATCAGAATCTTATCTCCACTAGAGAGTAGAACGGAACTTGGAAGTGATTTCAGTTGCGTTAACTGTCAATTATGTAATCCCGTACACCTAAATTTCACGGTTCAAACGTTCACCGGGGGCCATTGACAACCAACATGTACATGACTGGTCAAACCTGGACTGGCGTTGCGTTTCGGGTTCACCTTTTAGCCGAGGCCAAGACCGCCAAGTTGACACTATTGGGGTAACGTTGTGGAAGCATGCGTAGTATCGAAAAGGTATAAAAGCTGTCCTCAACGGAACTCGATTCCTTCAGGCTGGTCCTACCACACCAATCAAGCAGGCCTTGGAACACAAATACGTCGTACGACCTTCAATTTATTATATTCACTCACTACTCACTTTCTTCATGTAGATCATGCATATTTCATTTTTAATCACCCTTGCGCTCCCTCTCTTGGCGGCGCTGGCACGTCCCCTTCCCGGAGGTCAACCTGAATCTTTTGACTTGGAATTACGCACGTACCCGCTCGACGTGGATACTTTAGATCTTCGTTCTCTCAGTCCAAGGGAACCTGAAGATCTCGAGGTTTTACTTGAGGCTCGACGAGCACCAGTTGCCGTGCCTGTTAATAAAGCTGCCAAACAGCAGGATCGTAAGGCCAAAGTAAGAGCCAATGTCCAAAAAAACCAGGAAAGAAAGGCAAAAGGACGAAATCCCAAATCACCGAAACCACCAACGATGCCACATGCACCCAAGACGGCGAAGCACCAAAAAACTCAAGCAGCAGCGAATCAAAGACAGAGGGAACGAAAGCAAGCCGGGGCAGCCAAGTTTGCAGATGCTAAGAAGGCTTATGCGGCAACGTCTCACCTCCCCAACCGTAAAAAGGTCTACAACGTAAACGAACGTAAGCCCTCTGCTTTAAGTTATATGCCATCTTTTGTTAACTTTCATTGTCAGATGTCAATAAGAAGATTCAGGCTGTGCAATACACCGGTGCTGATGCTCGTCGCGCTGTCTTCAACAGCCACTTGCACAAGAACAACCCCGTCAATTTCTCGGTATGTATCATTGCACTTTCTCTCCCTATCAACTATCAACGTTCTCTCGCAGCCCAAAGTCTTTGGGAACCGACCTCAAGGACCCGTGGGTAACAAGAGTAAACCCATCCCTTATATGAACGGCAAGGGACAAGAATTTCCTTTAGCAAAAGGTCATCCTGGTTACAAAGGAGAGCGACCAGGCGCAGCGCGAGTGATTATACAGCCCACCAAAACAGGTATGATTCTTGGTATCTATTTAATATATGACTACTTCCAAGTTCATATCCTTTCCAGGTCACAAGTTTCAAGGAGTGGTTGCTCACAATCCTTCTCTGGGAAAGGATCATCCTGGTCATAATGACCACTTCCTGGTCAAACCGTCACACAAGAAGCTTAAGGGTACTTAACCTTATAGTCGTCCTGTTTTCAGACGCCATCCTGCCTGTATACGTCGTCATGTATGCCGAATTAAATTTGAATATGCATTAGTCACCAGCTAACGAGGTATCGATAGACCAGATAGTTTAGTTGTGATGCCTCAAGGTATGTGTAAACAACCTTACTAGGAATGTATAGCTAGCAACAACAACTTGAACAAGCAGGAAGGGGCGGGAAGACAACACCTGCCAAATTGCTGCAGGTAAGTAGTTGTTTAGCCAGCTCCAAAAGTAATAAAAAAAACACTGAGCGGAGCGTTGCGGAAATTAGTCTATCGATAGCT
This sequence comes from Laccaria amethystina LaAM-08-1, assembly GCA_000827195.1. NCBI lineage: Eukaryota > Fungi > Basidiomycota > Agaricomycetes > Agaricales > Hydnangiaceae > Laccaria > Laccaria amethystina. Next base: position 15,553 of record KN839068.1, read on the forward strand.
CGTTAGCTGTAAGTATTGGGTGACTTCCCGTAACAAGATTCTCCAGATTTCAATAAATCGACGGGATCTAGGGGGTTCAATGTTGATCATGATGACCTTGATAAACCTGTTCGTGCGCCTGCGCGTAAATCCAACGTAAATCGCCAATGCCCATTCTCCAACTCCCATCTCTTCGACCACTCCGCCCGAGCGCCAACCACGACCTTTGCCACGTCACCATATTTCTGAGCCACACCCCATCCAGCAATAACAACCTCGCACTCTACGTCCCGCCCAACGTCCTCATTTCGAACCATACTATTCACAACCAACTCAAACCCCTACTACTGTACAACAGCGCAATTTTAGCCGCGCCTGGATTCATATTTATCATCTTTTTCGAAAATTCAGGCCCATGCGTCATCAGGCAAGGCTCGACTAGGTTAACGTTGGAGAGGCAATTTGATTTCTTTCTGTCTTCCTTTAATTGAAAGGTCACTGGCATTCTTCTCCGTATCCTTCAGTAGATGAGGAGTAATATCTCCCGTCTCTAAGGCTTGAGCTAACCCTTTGGATCTGGAAGCCAGTAAAAGCTCAAGAGACTGCACGTCATGATGGGCTGACATATTACTTGGCGAGGGAGCATCATTTCTACACTAGTACCTACCACCTCTTATCATAAACTGTAGGCATTTGCCTGCACAGCGATTTGTTTATTGCCAGGTGAAATATGATATGAGATATTTCATTCTTTGCCTAGCTG
>KN839070.1:0-16278 GCA_000827195.1 Laccaria amethystina LaAM-08-1
GTCTACAGAGAATTAAAATATCTATCTATGTATGCAATGTGCGTGAGGTAATATTTAGGTTATTTTGTACGGTAAATTTTACAATAAAAGACCGGTTGCAACCGGTCTAGACCGGTTTTTTTTGCGTTGTGGACCGATTAGGACCGGTCCTAAGCGGGCCAGTTACGGTCCCTTAATATCTGGATCGGTCTACACCGGTTGCGATTGCCAGTTGCCTCGTTTCGAGGTAAAAAACCGAACTAGACTGGACTTTAAAACACTAGCCAAGCGAACTGATAGTGACCCACTTTGTCTTGAGAACAGAACCGTGGTAGACGAACAACGAACAGACAGACCGAATGCGAAGCTATACTACTGCTGGTTACGCTTAACAACCATAACAGACAGCTTAAAACACCCCATTGTGATTGCCTGTCACTCAGTCTGGTTGAGTTCTCTTATATAATGTTAAATGACACAGTGGATTATCTACTGTGTGAATAGCCAGAACTATTGGAAATGGTGTAAGATTGTCATACTACAATACCATGTAATAGGTATGGGTGTTATACACCACTCTGGAATGGGTACTCTCAAGGTTCACTAATTCCAAGAATTGGATGACCTCATAGGTACCCAAAATTGCATGACTGAAGTGAAAAATGAGAGGAATGTGAAAGAAAAAGAAGGAAATAATAGAATGAATAAAAAAAGAATAATGAAGGGGAAAAAGATGCCAACTAATATGGAGTCTGGTGATGAGAAACAGCTGTATTTGATATTTGAAATGGGATCCAAGCCAAAACTTGATGAGTGCAAACAAAGAATGCTGGACTGATGGTCACAGAAGAATATCAAGAAAGTCTCTGTATTTGTTCTTGCACAATAAAAATATTTTGAGGTGCAGATAAATGCATCTGGAGTGTTGAAAATGTGAAGGAATGGGTGTCCATAAATTTGCAAAGGTTCCATGAGCATTCTGCATCACATACATACACTCACTGGGTAAAAAGATTGTCTGACTACATTTGCATGTATAACTTTGTAACAAGTCTGAGTTTTTGAATTTCATAACAAAGTTCTGTTACTCAGTGTAGACTGCCCATTTTTTGTATTTTATGAGGGTGATCCCTTTCCCCCTCCTGCTGTGAGGGAGGATAAGAAATTAGTGGATTTTCAGGTCATGAAAAATGAACAGATTTTAATAAATCTTTTTGGCAATATTAAAGTACTTCCTTTCCTGAGTAAACTGCACTTTTAATCATGAAAAATGATCCACTGGTTTCTGAGATATTGTCAAATGAAATTGGTCATTTTGACCCAAAAATGTGTATTTTGGGCTAAAAATGTCCAAAATCACTAGTTTGAAGTGCAAATTCCCCAGGAATGAGTGGATCATTTTTCATGATTCAAAGTGCAGTTTACTCAGGAAAGGAAGTACTTAAATATTTCCAAAAAGATTTATTAAAATCTGTCCATTTTTCATGACCTGAAAGTCCACTAATTTCTTATACCCTCCCTCACAGCAGGAGGGGGAAAGGGATCACCCTCATAGAATACCCAAAATGGGCAGTCTACACTGGGTAATAGTACATTTTTACGAAATTCAAAAACTCGGACTTGTTACAAAGTTATACATGTAAAGCCCAAACGGCATGTCATGGTTCTGAAAGTTTGTAGAATCAAATATGGGCCAGAAGGGACATGTGTGGTGTGAAGCCACAGAAAGATTCACATAGCATGCTAGAATATTGCTGAAATTGGAACCCATGTGGGTAGAATGGCAGGTGCATGCTCATCATTGCTGATGAAGAATATTTCAAGTAGTTGAAGGTATAGAAAATCACGTTGTAATGCATATCTCACTAACTGTTCTGCATACTGTTGAAGTTTTCAGATAAATACATGTCCCATACAATGCTGAGCATGAAATTTAGTGATGAATAGTATATATATTTCAACCATAGTAGAAGCAGGTCTGTACTAGAGCACTTTTGACGAGCTAGGGGGGCTACTGACAGAGGAATATGTAATGGTATCGGCAAGTGATCACATCAAAATTTAGACACTGCTGTAGCGGGCTTTGCGCCTGCAGGCGCGCTGCAATAATTATTTTTTATGTGGATGACATTTTTTATTTGAATCACTTGACTGTTTATGTACTGATGTGTAGATGATCAATTGTCAGCGCTTAACACCAATCATCGATCATCGATTATACAGCCTGCAGCACATTGCCTGATTATGAGCGCTACTGCAACCCTCTCTGAACTCCCACTCACTTTTCAGTCTCAGTTCCCCATACACGCCATGTTGAAGTTTTTCCATAAGGGACGGAAGTCACTCTCCAGAGTATCCTTTTTCCAACGATTTGGCAAGGCGCCGACTACAGACTCGGAGCTGGGTCCCACAGATTGGAATCTCCCACTCCCCCCCGATATCATGTATCACATCATCGACACCTACAACGACATTCCTATAGACATCCCTACAATTCTCGCACTAGCTCAATCGTATCCAGTTCTTCGATCGTTTTGCTTCTCAAAGATCTTTCAAAACTTGCATATCACTGCCGGCACCAGGACCTTGCTTACTTTCAAGTTTTTGGCCGATGTGATCCAGGAACATCCCTTCGTTTTCGAGCGAATGGAATCGCTTACCTTGGAAGGACGATTCACACGCAAAGAATTGACCGGCAGCTCCTACATTCTCTCGCAGATTACGGAACGGAGTCACAACCTTGTGCGCCTTTGTCTCTCTGGCAACTACAAATGGGAGGAAAGCAATAAAACCTTGCGAGAACACATTCTCATTCTTCTATCTCAGAGCCGCTTGCACACCTTCACTCTGGGGCCTTACGGTATTCCTATCGAGCTGTTAAGTCATCTCCCCGACCTCAAGCGACTCGAGATAAGCCCTTTCTTTGAGTCAATCCCTTCAACTTCGGATAATGTGCCGGTTTTGGCACGTCAAGTGAAGGTGGAGGAACTTGTGCTTATATGCATTCCCACTCTTTCTCCGTCATTGGACTTCTCTTCCTTATTCGACTTCTCTTCCTTGAAGGTGTTTGAGGTACAGGAGCCTTGGATATTGCACGTCCAGGAGATTCTTAAAACCTCCGCTGCCTCACTTCGCAAGTTGGTACTTGATCTTTACGACGATCTGGGTATGTATTGTGTTTTCCCCCAACTTCACGATTAATTGAGGTAAACAGATATCGATTTTGGTGTCCTTTCTTGCCTCGAACACCTCACGCTCTCTGTCCGTGATGTATCTTTCACTGAAACGTACCATTCCAACGGCGATGTCACCAGAACTTATCACCCGCCACCATCGGCCCAACTCCAACTCCTCTCGAGAACGTTGGCGACATGTAAACCCCACAACAATATCGAGAAGATTCACCTTTCCATCCATTCATTTTATCTAGAAGATTTGCCAAGTCCCCATGACTGGCTTTCCTTGGACTCGCTCTTCGGGCAGCCAAGGATTTGGGGGGCTTTGAACGAAGTGTCACTTTTGACAGTTCCGAAGGATACAAAAACTCACGAATTTCTGGAGTGGGTTGAGCTTATTGAATTGCCTTTTCTAACAGGAAGGGGAGTGTTGGTAAATTGGAATCAGTATGTAAACCGCAATCGGGCGCAGAGAAGACATAATGTTGTATGGCTGCATTGAAATTTTTGTACCTGTACTTCATGAATCGGGAAGTTGGAACATTGATAACCATCCCAACCCTTCATCTCTGTAAAGCGTACAGATTTCGTCGTAAATAGTAGAACAGATAAGATAAGATGATGTAATCACTATGTTGAAGCACCGGCCCGAGCATTCAAATTCAAACGTTGATCGCCTTTTATCCCCCCCCACCCAACTGACTAACGAACGAAAATGGAATAGAAATGGCACCATACCTCAAACAAAATAACCTCCCTCCCCTCCTCTCCATTACATAAATCAACTTGACCCATCAATCTTATCGACCTTGGAAAAAGCAAACGAAGAAGAACTAGCTAAACTGGATGCAAGGCTGGAAGAAGCTGAGAAGACAGAGGGGGAGAGTGAGATTAGCGATGCCCCCAAGGCTAGGGCGTAGGATTGGGGATATTGATAAGGTCCGTCTGCGTTCTTTCTTTCTTCTTGGGTTCCTATTATAATGGGCCCTTGGTCGGTCTGCTCTTTGATTTCCGCTTGCTTTATTCATTCTGGCCCTCGTCCTCCCTCATCCTCCCTAACCATTCCTCTAGGACCAATCAATAAAAGCCCAACTCGTAGTCCTCGAAAAAACGCCAGGCATAGGCTCACGTATCGACATCGTCCTACCATCGTCAGAATCAGCTTCTTCTTTGGCGATCATGCGCTTATCGCGCACCATTTACAGAAAGCTGAGGGGTGCGTGTCCTCTCTCTTTTTTCCCCCGATCCTCTTCCCTTACCCCTACCTCCTCCCCTTCTCCCACCACTTCCCTTGCACCTCTCCCACCCCTGCCCTCTTTTCCCCTCTTTCTCTCCCCTTGACCACCGTCTTTCGTCTTCCCTCCTCTTTGCTTGCCCCTCCCCTTCTCCCTTGCCCTCCCCTCTCACCCACTAACTCTCTCTCCCCCCCCCTCCCAACAACCTCATAGACCAAGGAGGCGGCTGGGTTTTTTTTTTTCGCTTGGTACACAAGCTGAATCTGATTTTTTTTCCCCGTCAGCTAATATCCGCATCGGAAGTTAATCGAGTCCTACCCGACACCTGATTAATAGTTTGTACGATTGTCATTATGACAAGTTCTTCATTGCTCGTGCTTCCCTTCCTTTGCTCCCTCCTCCTTTCCCCCTCCCCCTCTTTCGATACTAACACCCTCAATCCCACAGCAACACTCGAACAAACATACCTACTCCCCTCCCGCATCCTCTCCCCCCACACACGCTACTACATCCGCAAAATGCGCACCCTCGCCTACGCACAACTGCTAGAGTCCTATCGATCACTTACGCATGGGAGCTTGTCGCGGGCTTCTGGTGTCGGCATTGAGTTTGTCGATAGGTTCGTTTCGGTTTTTCGTTACTTTTTTTTTACTTCCCCCCCCCCTCTCTCGCTAGTGAACTATCATAGCCCTCTCCTGTCTAAACGCATCCATCGACAAAGTGAACGGAATCGTGGAAACTACGCACCCGTCACTCAAGAATGCGCAGTGTAAGAAAGTGGTGAAGCAGGGTGATGTGTTGTTGAATGATGTGCAGCGGTTGAGTAAGGTTTTGTATTAGCTCACGGTTTGAGGGAGGTGTTTTTTTGGGGGAAGTGAATGAATGATTTCGGTTCGATGAACACGAGTTCCCTAGTAAGAACATTGAATATGGAGATGTGAAGGTAAAGTCGGGTATGGTGTACAGTGTACGCCTCTGCTTCTGATGTGCAAGCGTGCTCGGATTATGGGTTCGACTCCCATTGCCTGTTTCTGTGGCATGTGTTCAAAAGCTATTTTTAATCATCAGTGGTGGGGGGGATATGAATTTTGCGGGGGTGTCTATGTAGGAAATCGGGTATATATAGTGTACACATTCATTAATCCGCGGAGGGATTCAGGGGCCAAGTTGGGAACTTATGTACTCATGTGGGTTCGACTCCCACTGCCCACTTTACACCGTCTTTCTTTTTACTGCGTTGCCCAGTCATAAAGAACCACTCCCCAAAAAAAATTAATTCTGGCGTAGGAAAGTCCATGAAATCGGGTAGTTTGGCTACAAGATGGTCAACACATCCTCAGGGACAAATGCACTGGCAAGTTTCCCAGTGCCCGTTTTAATTCTGTCACTCTGTTGTTTTCGTTGCTTTTTGCTGCCATACGGAACCACTCCACAAGAAAGTTAAATTCTGGTGCAGGAAAGCATGAAATCGGGTACTAGTCGTCTAGCTACAAGATGGTCAATACATCCTGGAAGTTCACAAGATTGTTGGTGTTCGATTCCTGGTGCCCGTTTACCTTAATCGCTTTGTGCTTTTACTATGCTCAATGTCAAAAAATTGCACTTAGTGCTATGGTGCGAGGTGGACTGCCTCCGCCGGCCACTATGTATGGGTTCAATTCCCAGTGCCGTAAGGAATCAAATAAAGGGAAGTGTTTTTGATGTAGCGTGTCCAAGTTATTTCACTGTCACATAACAGACGACGGTATGCAGCGGTGCGCGTAGCCGTACTACATAAGGACAGTGGAGTAAGTGTCTGGTGAATGCATTCTGAATTTCCGAAGCGAGATGCAGGTATGTTTGAGTTCGATTCACAATACTCTCATCTGGCTTTGTAATTTTGTGTGGTGGATCGAATTGACTTGAATATCAGAAATACGGCGGGGACGGTGGATAGTTCCCCAGTTTGTTTATCACCGGGAAAGGGTTGAAGTTGGGGATGGAGGAGCTGAATTGCTTTCAAGTTGGTCGGAGCCATACAGATACGTATATATACGTCCCCCTACCTCATTTAATACGTGTTGTGAGCCTTTCAATTTTCAAGTAATTCGGTAATAGAAGCAGCGGACTGTTTAAATGTCAAGAAGAACAAAAAGCGAATCAAACCCTCACTCCGCTTCCCCATCCGAGCTCAACAACCGCGCCCTTTTCCGCTTCCTCTCCACTTCTTCCCCAACCTGTCCTGCCCGCTTCCTCCCACGACTCAAACAAGTCTCCTCTACCCGACCGAGATTCTCCTCAAAAGCCTTTACCTGATTGCCCACAGGCACGGGGGAGGGTAACAATAGCACCTTGAAGGCCCCCTCCCGAGACTCGTGACGTATGTCCTCCAGAATCTTTGCAACCTTGGTCGGTTCCCTCTGCCCAAGCTCCGCGAGGAGCCCCATACGCATGTTGGTGTTTAGGAATTTACTGATGTGGTTACGGAATTGGACATTTTCTGCCTGAACAAGTTTTTGCGCCGAAAGAAGAGCTGGAAAAACAATGATAGGACAGAATTTTGGAACAAGGGAGAATACAACGCACAAGTGGCACTCTGCCTCAAAGATTAATCTCAACAAACCCTCCCCATCTTCCTCCTGCGGAGCCTCTTTGACGGCGTTGTTCTGTGCTTTCTGGATTTCCAACTGTACCCGCAACTCCCGATTCTCAGCTTTTAGGTTTGCCTCCCTTTCCAGATACGGGTCCATCTCTTTCGTTTGCATCTGACGCCACTTCCCCTCCTCATCCTGGTGACGCTTGTGCTCCTCCAAAAACCTTGTGCGATAAATATCGCGGGCCGTAACCAGCTCCGCCGTGCGGTCATGCGCTGTGCCCAGTTCCTTCTCCAACTGCTTAATCGTCGCCTCCAGCTTTTATATCTGTGTTGCACTGTCGAACGCTTCTTGCGCTTGGGGCCTCCGGATAGGGATAGTCATGTTACCCCGACGAGAATGACCGCCACTGGACTTTCTTGACGTTGGACGCCAACTTTCTTCTTCCGCCTCCCGGTCTTCTCCATAACCCTCGCCTTCCTCTCCGTCATCCTGACCTTCGGCCTCACTTCCCTCAGAGCCACTCTCCTCCTCCTCCTGCACCGCATAAGCCTTGCCCTTTGCTTTCCCTGACACTCCTCCGGCCCCGGCCCCAGATTCACCGCGTAGTTGAGTGGCGATTTCAACCAGTTCCACGGCATTTCCATCATTGTCATCATCAAACTCTTTGATAACGTATGGGCTGGCCCCCGCCATAATCCTGGGATACCACACCCGAAACTCGGACTCCACCAGGTCGTAGCCCATCTCTTCCCACTTGGATTTCAGTTTTTTCCACATATATTGTGCGGGTCGCGGACACCGTCTTTTTCTGACGTTTACGGAGTGAGAACAGTTCAGCAGGTTCCAGCGGAGGTCGGAGGTGGCGGTGTTTGGTGGGACGCATTTTACGCCATGCATGTTGCACGGCGCAAACCTATGTAGTAAAAAGTGAGAAAGTTAAAAGGATAAGGAATATATGATACTTGCCGGGATCAACTCGAAAGGGTTCTCTGCTTTTCGACTCCTTCAGCCGCTGCAGCTCAAGCGTACTCACAGTACACCGCCTTAACGACTGCTTCGGTCCATACCACTACGTTCTTCTTAACGATTCTCTTGAAGCCCTTTATCTTGGGCCTCTGCGTTGGCATAGCGTATGATGCCTGATCAGATAAGCGAGTTTAAGTAGAAGTTTAGAATGCTGGTGCCACTCGATTTCGCTGCTACAACGTCGGAATATAGAGATGGTCACGGCGTCACGCACTGTCCCATAAAGGCAAATACTTAAAGGCAAACCTGTCTTCTACCTTTCCATCCCTCTACTCGACCTCCGCCAATGTATCCGGAACACACCGGCATTACCGGGAATATTTTATTTTCCTGCATCCTGGTAAGTAAGTAGGAAGTTTAACGGAAAACTTTTTTGCACTGGTTTCTGCCCCAGACTTGTACTTATCCCTCGGCCTACGATGTATCTTGTGGAATCGTTGAACTGGCGCCGGTTCTCTCCTAAAGAAACTTGCTCCGATAGTGTTGCTATGGTTATTTTTCCACAGTACTCTTGAAATCCCTCCCATCGCATATGTCGTACTCCACCGCGATTCTGCCCCGTAAGTACCGCAACTTGATGTTTTACATAAATGAACTTTGTTGATCCTTTCGCAGTCGAAAAGAGGTCTTTCATTGTAGATTATACCACCTCCCCAGCTTCATCCCCGACAGCATTGATGGCAATATCTCTCACCCACAAATGTAACGTTCTGAGCGCTCCTCGACACACCTTTCAATGGCTGTCCTGAATAACATTAGCCCCCTGGTCGATATTTCCCAATTGATTGGGCGGTCTTCTGGAACCAACCAACGTCTTCCGCTCAAGATGCTCGTTGAGATTTTCAGACACTATCCGGCTCGAGTACTCCGAGTCCTCCCCTCTGCCTTACGCCCCATTCCCTTTCTTCCGCTCAGGTCAACTCTTCTCCTCACATAGCCTCATTGAACTGGGACCGCTTCTAGTCTATCAAGGCCTCTCCCTCGTAATGATCCGCTCCTCCAACCCCGCCGCCTCCCTTCTCTTTGCCGCTCTTTCAACGTCTACTGCCACAGTATAATGACTTTTCTGAACCTGCCGCCATCGCAAGGGAAGAGTCGACGTCGGGAAAAGTGGGGTTGAAGGCAAGTGTTGTTTTTGTTTGGGTTGGTTCTTCGGGCCCTTTAAGAGGGTAAGAATGCTGATGCGAATTATTGCACTGTTAACAGCCTCGCGGGAAGTGGACCACGTCTTCTCCGACCTATCAACACTAGGCGACCGATCATTGACTTGTACGATTGTCATTACGACGAGCTCTTCCTTATTCTCACTACGTTCGTCCCTTCCTCTCCTAGCAACACCCTCTCCAATAGCAATCCTCGAACAAATTCACCTCCTCTCCCTCCCGAATCCACACAGGCCTCGCTCCCTGCACTCGTTTTCACGTCCCGGAGATACATATCCTCGCAACACAACAAATTCGCCTTCTCCTCTCCCGCATCCTCGCTCCCACGCACGCTGCTACATTCAGGAGATGTGCACCCTCGCACACGCAAAATTACCTGAGTTCTATCACTCCTTAACGCTGAAACCTGGAAATGCCCAGGCCTACCGCGTCGCTGACCGGATCGAGTTCATCCTCTCAGATAATACCCCGTTTGCCAACACATGCCGCCTTTTTTCGTGAAATGCGGCCCACTTTTGCTTCAACGTCGGGAATCAACGCACTTACCGAGGTCGATAATAGTTTTATTTTTCCTCCGGGTGTGTTCGCTACTTATCATACCGAAAACCTACCTCAGCTGTTTTTTATCATCTATGCGATAGTAAATTGAACTTTATGGATGGCCCTCGGATTTTCCGTCGGCCCTTACTTGGAATCAAGAGACACTGAACCCAACATGCTAAAAAAGAGAAGCTTTGATTCTAGGAAGACGTGACCCCTGCCGGCGACAAGTCGAGGTGCCCCGAAATCTTGTAATATTCTGTGATGGTCAGGGCCGCCTCCCAAAGTGCCGATTGTGTCTCCGGGGGAAGCTGGAACGCTTCGAAGCCACTGGCACTGTAGAGTGCTGGCGACCATTTCGTGTGTGTTGTCGGCTAGAGTCACAGGCTCGGGATTGTCAATAGACCTGCTGTAGATGTACTTTTGCGTTTCGGAATAGTACATCAGATCATAGTCATCTCCATACTTGACAGGGTATGATCGGGAAGCTTTGTGGCATCGTTTTTCTTTATGGAGCGCGATGATGGCCTGTTTCACCTGTTCATTTGGAGGTAAGCGGCATCTCCAAATTTATCGGGAGAAGATAAAGGCTTGAAGACGGAGCGTAGACAGGCAAGTTATATGACGGATGATGGATGTGGGTTCACCACCCTAGATTGATATATACAGGAGGTGCGATTACGCAATGCATTATGAAGTATTACTTGCAAATTTCGGAAGCGGGAGTCTTCCCTCTTCTATCTCCCATATCCCTTTCACTTTCCTGTTTGGAAAACCACACACAATCCTTCCAGTCATCCAGTTCAGGTCCATTGAATGGATCCGGGCTGCATCCCAAAACGAATGGTGTACGTAGACCTTGTCACTCCAGAGATTCATACCTCTCATCCTACTGGCGATCCAGTCCAACGAGCCCTCCAGCCCAGTATTGGGTCGCTGCGGAGCCTAGACATCCGGACCAGTGATTAGATGCTCCAGCCTTAACCTCGAGATGAAATCCATTATCAACCCAAGGTTGAAGCTCCTTGGTCAATTGATCAACGACTCCCTCAGCCTTGGGACCCTCTCCAAGGTAAAGAGCAAGTTTTTCGAGTCTACTTCCTTCCTCCTTCGTACGTATCCTTGACCGTACAACGTTGGAGATGATCTTGATTTCCAACGAATCTCTTTGCAACCAGCAACGTGGGGTGAGTCCCACGAGAAGGGTTTTGAGGTTTGGTAATGCAAGGTCTTTCCCCAGTGGATAGTTTTGCAGGAAATAAAAGATGTCTCTGCATTCATCATCGACTTGGAGATCGAGCTCAAAGACATGAGGGGTGGCTTTAAGAAGATCAATTAGAACTGAAAGTGGCAAACGACGGGTGGATCCGAGACGGAGTTTCTGTATGGGAAGCAATTGTTGGAAAAATCTGTCATGAACCACCTCTGCCCAGGAGGCTCCGTCGCTTTGCTCATCACTTTCGACCCTCAGAATTTTAAGCGCTGGGAGTTCGAAAGGATTCAGAATGGCAACGTCGATCGACAGCGAAAAACTGATTGTCAGGTCAACCAGATAATGCAAAACGACACGTTGCTTGGACTCGTGTGATTCTGCAGAACGCGGGGGCGTACAAAAAAGAGCAAATATGCCCTTTTGTAAGCGGTGACACTCTCGAAATACCTCCTGAAACTCTGAGAAATAAACAGAATAACCAATGCACAAATGTGTCAATTGATTCCATGGAAGGAGCTGAGCCGAATAGGAATTGTAATATTCGTCGGCCATCCTGTAATGTAAAATTACAACCTCCAGTACTGGAAATTGCAAGTGAGACCATAATTTTCGATACGATACCATCTCGAGATGGCGTAATCGATGAGCGAACGGAGCAACAAAAGCGTTAAACGCCGTGGGCCTGTTAGCCGCAAAGCCCGTGAGCTTGAACCTGAACGTCAATGGAAGATGGCTAGCCCTCGCAACCCACTGATGGACCAAATCGGATATCGACTTGTTTTCTGCGGCCCCCGCTGCAAGAGCATCCATGTCAACAGATAGTGCCGTCCACAATCTGGGAAGGTTGAGCGCCACCTCCCGCCAAGTTCTGCAGACACGACACAATGATGTGGGAGGTTCCGTGGCGTGAACCATCGGAGGAGATCGAGTAGAAATGCAAAGGAGGAATATCTCCGCAAGGAGCTCAACTGGTATCCTTTGAATGAGGGGGAGCGAGAGGACATAATTTTCACTGTTGGATTCCATTATCGGCAACTAAGACAGCGTAAGATTCCTTGCCTCGCAGTTTCCAAGTCGCAGATGGCTGACGCTGATGAAGGATCGATTTTCAGAAGAATCTTTTCTCTGTTGCGAATTCGTTAAGGCCTTGCTTCAATCCCCGTAGCAAGATGTCCTGGAGCCGAGATGAAACTGGAAATTACTAGAGGCAATGTTGAAGGAGTCAACTGGAGTCAAAGACGTTGCAACATGTTTTCCGTACAGCAGCACTGTCATATTTGTTTGGCATCATCTAAGAACCATAGATAAAACTGGAACGTTGAACACTTACAGCGGCGATAGGCATTCAGAGTAAGACGCGGATTGGGATTCGACTCATCTTGATACAATGATGGTAGGCTGTCTGAGCTTGAAGTTGTGTCTCGGAGTTAGAATTTAAAATTGGCCACCCGAATTGTTGTCGAAGGCTTGCCTCTTCCCTTTTACCGCCAATGGTCTTGAGCAAGCGGAAAACTGGCGGCGAGTTCGTCGCATGGGTTCCAAAGAGCTCATCAGCGGCTGGTTCGAGTCCAGCACGCGCATCATCCCCCTTCGCCAGTGTACAAGAACCCCCGGCGAAACGAAGACGAGCAGCAGTGAACAAGGTCAACGATGAGCTGACTCTGCTCCCCGTGGCGGGCTCATCGACGCGTCCTACATACCCAACAATGAGCGAGCCTTCTTTTCCTGCTCGAGCAGCAGCACCTCCGGCGGATCGACAGCGAAGAAACGACGCATTAACCTTGCCTTCCATATCGGCCCCTCCGATGCAGACTACTTGTGCTCTCCCAGCAACAAGCACGTCGTCATTGTCGGCTCATGTTCCCGCAACTCCGGCGAAACGCCAACGAAAGGTCATGAAAAAGGTCAACGACGAGTTGACGTTGCCTTCTATCCCGGTCACCTTATCACAGACAACGCATGGATCGCTCTCGGGGTCATCGCAGCCTGGGTCAGCAGCCAGACCAAGCTCATCCCAACCGTCATCTGCGGGTCCGAGTTCGAGCCAAGCGCTACCGAAGGGCCGAAAAAAGAAGGATCCCAATGCCCCAGTTCCAGAAAAACGCGGCGCGAAATTCAAGTCGAAGTGCCCACAGAACATATTGGATCGCGTTGAAAGAGTTAGGGAGCAAAGGTACGCAATTTTGGATTTCGACGCGTAACTAATCCCCTAAAATATCTTTAGGTTCTTCATGATTGATAGAAGGAGGAACGACGGGGAATTACGCGAAGAATTTAACGTGTTGGGATCGACTGGCAACGTGAGAAACTCAAATACTTCCTTTATTTCACGTCATCTTACCTCTACCCAGGTATACACCGTAACGATTGACAAAACACCAAGGTGCAACTGCCCCGACTCCTTGAAAGGGAACCACTGCAAGCATATCCTGTTTATACTCAAAAAAGGTACGTACGTATGTGCATGCCGTCACCAATTAGAAGCATCCTCAACCCTTTCAGTCCTCCAAGTTCCCCAAGACTCGGGATCCTGGTACCAAAAGTACGTCTCACACTCCTCCCCCTTCCTTCAACTCACTTCCGCCATCCCCTTACCTAGGGCCCTATTAACAACTGAACTCGAGATCATTTTTGCGGAAGCACCTCTGGCGCCCAATGACGTCACGAACCCACGAATCAGGGAAGCACACGACCGAGCCCTCGGGAGACCAACCGCAGTAACACCCGCTCCCCAAAACAAGAAACGCATCCCCGGCGAGGATGATGATTGCCCCATCTGCTATGACGGGATGCACGGCGTTCCGGAGACGGCTCTTGTCTTCTGCGAGGAATGTGGTAATGCATTGCACAAGGAGTGTTTTGGACAATGTGGGTTCACTCCTCTATCGTTCGTTTTTCCTTGGGTTGATGATACTGTGCATAGGGCGAACGACGAGCGTGAATAGTGGAAAGCAGTTGAGTTGCGTGTGGTGTCGAGCCCGGTGGGTTGTCCCTGGCAATGGTGCGGCTTCTAATGCCGCTGCTGTTGGCGCGCGGGGGCAAGAAGGCTATTTGAATCTCGGAGCCGTGGCGGGCATCAGCCCCGTTAGGGATACCAGTACCTGTCAATACCCCCTTCCTTTCGTCGTTCAATACCTTATCTTCACTATCTACCAGATTACCATGGCCCACGTCGTGGACAGAGGTATTACGGGGCTCAGGAGTACTATGACGACTTCTGATGGCCGGATGCAACGATCTTTTGACGATTTAGAGGTTTGTGGTTTGTTCCACGAAATTCTATCTCCAGGACTGATCTTTCGTTTCCAGAATTTATTCTTGTACAGATTTTTCTTTGCAACTTGATAGTCCTACAAGCTTCGATTTGTTAGCCTATCCACCAGACAATATTCAATGATCACGAGGCTCTGTACTCTTCCCAGAATATGAGAGTCTACGGTGACGGTTTGAAAAGTACTAAATGCAACGGGCGCATCATTATGACGAGTTTCTCACCCGTCGTGTTAGTTTCTTGCAGCATGGAGGGCGGAACAATTCGCTACTAGGCAGTGGTTGGTGTGTATTTTTGCCTTCCTTATCTGCCTTATAAGGCCAATCACATTTTTCCGACATAACCGCGACAAATGGGGCCAACTGGGAGAAGGGTAGAAAAGCTACGGTGATTGCTTTCTTTGATGCAGAGGCTGTTCCCACCTCCCACTTTCTCCTCTCCCTCCATTTCGTTCGATCTTTTCCACATCTGCGACCAGAATGCCGGATTGGGAATCACCCGCAGAGCTGCTGAAGGACGCGACTGCGTTGATCAAACTCATCCATGTTCTCGTGGGGGTATATGCGTGCGTCATTTTGTTTCTACGCATCAATTATATGGCCTGACTGAGACTCCAAGATACGAATGGTTCCTTTCTTTAAACTTCGATTTCAGTTTTTTATTGGGAAGGAGGAAATTCCGTTGGCCAATGGTTGTACCTTTCTACACCTAACCCCACGCAGTCTTCTCATCATTGTCCAGATTTTCTACTTCGCGAACAGATATCTCCTTCTTTTCGCGCTGGTAGGGATGTAAGTCATTGAGTTTTTGTAAAAAAAATTCCTTAGCTGACCGCAACCCACTAATTCGCAGCATTATTTCCATGAATGTTACTTCAAAGGTCGATTGCCAGGCCCTATACACTTTCAACCAAATTGCAGCCAATGCTGCAATGGGGCTAGCAAGCATCAATCTTTCGATCAGAACGTACGTTATACCTCTCCATCTTCAGGACGTCAGTGTAACTCGCATTGAAGGTTGGCGATATGGTCGCAAAGTAAATACATTATTGGTCTCCTCGTCCTAATTATTCTCGGTCACTGGTCCTTGATCCTACAAGGTAGATCCGTTGCTACCAAATCCCTGTCTTGTTCTGAAATTTTCTGACAGGTATCCAACTGAAAGCAAGCTGGGTCGACGGCATGGGTTGCGCCATCACCCAAACGAACAATACCATCCTCGCCGCGATCTCCATCTACTCAATGTGTTTCGACCTTATCGTTCTCCTGCTCAACACTTACAAGCTCCTCGGAATTAATGACAAGACGGCGAATCTGTTTGGTCGGAGTCTACTCACTCAAATGATATTCGAGGACGGGTTGATCTTCTTCTTCATTGCGTAAGTTTATACAAGTTCGCTCCAGCAATAAACACCGTACCCATCTGCACCCCTTCAGGTTCCTGGCAAACCTCTGCACAACTGTATTCTTGCTCCTCAACCTCAACCAGATCATGACCGTCATCTTCAACGTCCCCGCCGTCGTTTCCTCCTCTGTTCGTCACAACCCCACCCACTCTATTAATTATTAATATGAACACCCCATCCAGATTGTTGCATGCCGCGCAGTTCGTCGCCTCACCAACTTCACCAACTCAGGTCTGGAAGTCTAGTAGGCCTCATTGCCCTCAGGTCGCTATAACTTTCCTCATCCTCACAATCCTCTCACAGCAGACCGACGAGTTCATCGGCTGGAGTCACTGGTATGGCCGCTACAAGAGGTCTGGCCTCACTTCACCACCTCAAAAGTGGTGGTGGTGTGAAGTCTGATGTACATGCTCATGTGGGTTCGTTCTCTTACCCGCCCAAAAAAAAACATTGGCTTATTGTATTGTTGGACCATATAGATGGAGACGTTCATGCATAATGAGGACACCCTTACGTTCACAAACTGTAAAGGTCAGGGCAGTGAGATGGACGTTGATCTCGATGTGGAAGCAAAAGGAAGTTTTTGAAGTGATACATTCTGCAAGATGGGTTTCTACCCCCTGTAGTCTTTGATCCAACCCCCCTTTTATAAGTACTGATTCAACCCCCAAAATGAAACTACTGATCCAACTAA
>KN839079.1:0-15664 GCA_000827195.1 Laccaria amethystina LaAM-08-1
TGGCCGTGCTCGTCTTCGCCTTCCCCTAGTTGTCGTAGTTGTCGCATAGTTGGAGGTGCTGGTTCATCGTCTGTCGTTCTGTTGTCGTTTTCCTCGCCATTGTCCAGCCTGTGGGCAGGCCCGCAGCGGTGGTGTGGGCGTGGGATGGATGGTGTTGTGGAGGATGGTGGTTGACGGTGGGAAATGTTTATTTGTTTGGTAAGCTGTTCTTGTCAACAGAATACATGAATCACGAGGTGTGTATTGATTTGTAAGATATTCCTTTTAAGGAAATGTCAGAGTGGGGGAGGGGTAGGTCAGATTCTTGCCAAGTCATAAATATTTGTCAAATAAATACTCCCAGCACTAATCAACTTTTCGTCCGTTGACCTCAACACTGAAAAGCGTCCTATCCTGCATAGTCTCGCTATTTTATTCCTGGGGTTGTCAAAATGACTTTCGACTATCTCAACGCTGCATTTTAAACGGCTTTCTCATCTTTCGCGGGTGCAAACCGGGAAATGATCAGACTGGAGTTGACAAGTGCGTTGTCGACTCTTCGCCCAATCAAAGGAAATTTTTCAAGTTTGTGTGCCCACTTCTATCCAGACGTCAGGCCTGATCGAAATGTACAACTTGGTCCAGCGAATGTCAGCCACCAGCAGTTCCATTCGCTGCTCAAACGCTTCTAGTCTATTCCTCGAACGACGACAATGTCCCCCATCCCGAGTATCTGGGTTGCGCTTACTCCGAGAGTTCTGGCTGATAACCGCTCTGGGATGATCGAACTTCCATCCAGCATAAAGCATAGGAATATCTGGGCCTATCTGGCTCTTACTTCGGTCATTCTGGTTATAACCTTTCTTCTGGCGTACCTAGTATACAGCTGCTATGCTGTCAGCCATCGAACACCCATCGCCTCTGGAACGCCAACTGAACCTAAACCCCGCAAAGACTTTCTTAATGAGCGAAAGAAGCCAAATCGTTATAGGTCTGATAGTCAGGTACGCTGTTTAATTTCGTCGCTTGAAAATCCTCGTGCTCACAACCTGATAGCGCATGATGATGATGTCGAACGCATCACAAGCTTCAGTCACCGAGCCAACATCTGAACACGACCACTATTCTGTCAGCATACCGCCACTCGCAGTAACCACGACGTCCCCGCCCAACTACGGGCTGCCCGTTGACAAGCAAGTAGATTGTTCATCCCACAGTTACGAAACGCCCCTCGGTTTGGACTCGCACAATATTCGCTACATCCCACCTATCACGTCCTGCAGTCCGCCTGCCGTTGTCATGATATGGAACGACCCCAAGCTCTCGCCAATACGTGGATCGATCGTAATGTCCCCTTTCGACGATGATTCTGACAACACAACGGTCCTTGGCGCGCAGTCCCAGCCTCGAGGTGGTCATGCTAGGAAGGAGTTGCCGGAAAGGAGAATGCATATTTAACTGCCGAAGTTTGTTTGCCGGTTTTTCCAAGTCTCACAATGATCTACTTCTTTAACAACACTTCCTTTTCGTCATTCGAGTGCGCTGGCTTTTTTTTTTCAGAAGGATTATATTGATTGATTACTTCGATATGTAATGTGTATGTGTTACTTGAGGAACGATATCAGACCTTCAGCCTTGTCCTTGGGATTGTGAACGAAATGCGGAACAATTGTTCATGTACGCAGGCTTAAAGGATCCGCTGGTGAAGAGATGCTGCATAGCTGACGCCACTCAAACGTATGCCTGGTAGCGTTACCGAGGCTTCGAAACTGAAGAAATTGAATGCATTCCCAGTCAACCTGCTGTTCTGCATCTTCAGTCACCATACCGGCAGCAAACTACAACCTGCTTCCTAGATTTAGCGAGCAGTTCCTGCCGATCATTACCCTCCACGACCTCAGCGACAGACACTGCCTGTGTCGCCGTTTCTAAAGCATCCGATAGAAACCCCAGATTGGAGTGAATTACGGAATGGTCCAGCAGAGCCTGAGCAAAGGCACTCCGAAGGTCTGGTCGGGTCTGTGTGAGATGTGCAAAACATTCGACCGCTTCACAAGCCGACTCTACAGCTTCTCGGTGCAGCTTTAGCTGCGTCTGAAGGGCAGCGAGCTCTTGGAGAGATGTAGCAATACTCAACTTGATGAGATCCGAGTAATAATTCTCTTGAGATAAAGAGCGGTAAAGACTGATGCCCTCCGTCAGCAGCTGCAGTGATAAATTGTCAGGCTTGAAGCTCAGCCCTTCAGACCTGGAAATGGCCAGTTCCCTCAAGGATCGGGCCAGGGCGAGGACGTTTGCGTGGCTCTCGCCTTTCGATAATAGCCAGCGTCGTTTCTCCACAGCCGTCTTTGAATACTTTTGCGCTGCGGCAAAGTTTGTTACTTTCCGATAACACTGAGCAACATCTTCAAGTATATCTGCACGTTGAACATCAGAAACGATATTCACGGTGGAACCTTCGCAAGTATCGATGGCATCATTGAAAAACTTGATGGCCTGCAGGAAATCCTTTGCACGCACACTTACGCGCGCAGCACAAGTCAGCGAGGATACCAGGTGCTGGTTAAACCGATCCGGGTAACCACTCGCAAGCTTGCGAAAAAGAGATACCCCTTCCTTCGCTGCTCGAGAAGCTTCCTCGCCTACTCCCAAAGATGAATATATTGCTTGAGCCTCCATCAGAGAATCTGCCAGGTGGTGAGTGAATATACCGGGACGTGAATGCTCAAGAGCCCGCCAGATAGCTATGCAGGCCTTTACCAGCCGCAGTGCCTCGTCATGATTCTCAAGATCATGAAGACACTTAGCATTGACGTTGAGTGCAGCTGCGTACTCTGCACCATACTTGGAAGCATGGGTCTTGTGGAGTCGCATATATATGTCTATGGCTAACTGAGCTTGGTTCTGCGCAGCGGCAACCTGTCCTGCAGCTCGTAGCTTATCGGCATAATTGACCAAAGACATCGCTAGATCCGCACGAAACTCGACAGCCCCCGAACCGGAGAAGGACTGGTAGATATCCACGCTCTGTCGTGCACTTATCAGAGCCTCTTTCGTGTTCCCGTTATAGCTTAAACAATTAGCGAGTGTCAGTTGCGACAGGGCCAGATTCGCCTCCAGTACAGGACCACGATTGGACTCAAATGTTCTGAGGTGAGTGTACGTCGCAACAGCTTCTCGGGCTGACAAAAACGCTTCCTCGTAGCGGCCAACGTGCGATAGATGTATAGCGAGGTTGTAGAGGGCGGTGGCGTATGTGTCACTGGGCTCGTTCTTGGTCGCAAAACATGCATCTTGTAACACCTGCACTGCCCTCCTACTCATGTCGCATGCGCCATGATAATCGCCCAAGTCACAAAGTTTAACAGAGATTTGATCAAGTTCAACCGCGACGATATCAGCCTCCAATGGCCTTGCATTCAGCAACGTCATGATGCTCGATCCGTGGATCATCGCATCCCGAGATGTAGTAGGAGGGTCGACTTGTCTCTCGCGTGGAGCCCGCCGAGAGACCAAGGTCTTTAGGGAGTATGATCGATCTAGCCAACCCATCGCGGAGCGGGACCTGCCCATTTGGCGGTCAACAGCTTTAGACAGCGACTTTGCCATCTCTTTCGTCTGATGCGTGGTAACAGGGGCCTGTGCATCTTGAGTTTCATTGTGCTGGGAACATCCACATGTTGAATTGGTCGTGGCCAGGACACCACGTTCAGTGCGTTTCACTGATGAATGCCCGTCAGACTCGGAGGGCCTGTATACGTTTATCTTTGGCAACGTCAAGGTATCTCTGTGCTTGGATTGGGAATGAGCTGGCGGTGGCTGCTTTGGGGTGGCGGTTGTAATGGTGTTGTAGACTTCCTCCACAGAAACCTTTGGGAAATTGAGGTTGAGGGTCACCTATCATCATTCTGGTCATTGAAGCACTGAGGCCGGGAAGAAGACACATACAGGACCCGTGATCGGCGGTAGATGATTATGGATGGATGGTGGTTTCAACCACGTCAGTGGCTGTGATATCATGCGATGGAGTATATTGGTCACATTGTCCAACTTCTTCGACGATTCCTCTGTTGTGATCTCGGTTCGAAGCGATGCATGCACCTACAAGATCAAATTCGACGAAATTATTGCCATGTTGCATTTCTTGTAAACGAATTTCGATTCGCACCAAATAGATCTGACAACAAGA
The DNA here is from genome assembly GCA_000827195.1 of Laccaria amethystina LaAM-08-1. Lineage (NCBI taxonomy): Eukaryota > Fungi > Basidiomycota > Agaricomycetes > Agaricales > Hydnangiaceae > Laccaria > Laccaria amethystina. Next base: position 4,169 of record KN839079.1, read on the forward strand.
TTCAAGCCGCTTCTGAATAGAATCAATATCTCCCTTGATTTTGTCGCTATTCCACCACACTTTGAAAGTAAGTCCCCGATGCAGCTCCATGTCTTTGCATTTCTGCACAAGTGAATCAAGTTCACTATGTCATGAAGTCAGATAAAGAAGAAAGGTTGGGACAATGACCATACTTCCTCAAAACTGTAAGTTCAGAACGAAGCTCCTCGTATTGACTTCCACGACCATGGAGTGATTCGAACTTTTCGCGAAGATACTCAATGAGGCGTACTATGTGCCTTTCAAATTCCTCCACTGCCTTTCTATTCTCTCTGACCTGAAAGGGCGGAGATCTCTGTGAAATCTTAATGAAAAAACGATCATATCGAAGTACTGACTTTGTCTAACGATTCCTTGAACTTGAGGGACAGCTGAAATATACCGTGAGCCAGCTTAATGACTTCCATGTTCCCTGATAAGTGATAAGAGAATGGGGGGAGGGCGACGCGAAGCTGGACCAACCTTTTTAACCTCTTTTAACATGTTAAACATATACACCTGTGTATAAACGTGAGGCTCGTATTCAGCACTGCATCGTGTGCGAGTCAGCATAGCCACTGGAAATTAGTTTCTGACCGATGAAGACCTTGGACATACAGAGACCATTCTACATTGGATAAATGCGACGTCAACCGCTAGGACGGGAGGCAAATTACCGCTTCCTGCCCAAGTTTTTGATACACGAGGATCGTGTCACATACAATGAGGCTGTTATAACAACCAAAGAGTTGTTGAAGGAGTGCTAACACAATAAATCAGCCACATGGACGGGCTTACTAGGGGAAAGCTGTTAAAGTGTGGCAGGTCACGTTTTTACAGAGTCACACCTGCCCAATAAGTTTGAGCGAAAGAGAAGCTTGATCACTAAAGCCCATTTTGTCGCAGAAGCGAAGTGGGAGTGAACCTAGACTCGGGCCAAATAGCACCCCCATGGGTAGCCCCAATGTGATGTAAACATCTCAATGCACTGGTTACAAGAAATGTTGCAGCGAGTTGGCAGCGAGGACACTTCAATCCGAGTATCCAGCCAAGAATGATATTGAAAAGTTGTATGTAGTCAAGGATTAAACAGCGAGACCCGTCAAGTCGATGGTAGTCAAGTTGACCGACACTGCTTTCAACTTCGGACAGACCGACACAACTTTCCGGAGGAAATATTTACATCGGTTCTTGAAGATAACATCCTGAGAAGGGAAAAGTTGTTCCGCAAATTCAACTTTCTCCAAACTCGGGAACAGAGCCAAAAATTGCGGAAATACCTGCACCACAGGCTCATCCCCGTCATCCATCCTCAGCCAATAGCGCGTCCGAATAGTGAGATGTGTAACCCTTGTGAGGTTCCTAATACATCCAACGACGGGGTCGGAGGGAGCCGTAGGTTTTGACAGGTGTTTCTTAATCCATTTGTGCAACCCAGCCTTTGACACGAGGTTGAGACGAAGCTGTATTGCATCCATTTGAGAACAAAGCGCGAGGGCTTCGAGGGCTTCGTCGAATTGATCATAATCGAAATCGCCAGGCTCCGATGTTATTGTGATGACCTTGAGCTTTTGAAAGCGGGCAGTTGTGCCACGGAGAAGCCATGCTATATGACCTTTGGATGTGTTCCTACAGCATGCAATCTGGGAAGAATGGGATTTCGAAGTTTAGGTGTCGGTTTGGGGAAATTGATTCCAGATAAATTCAAAACCTGAATCGGGGGATGGCGTCCGAGAAAGGTATTCACATCTGCAAGGGCCACCCCTGATCCCCCAACTAGCTGATGCGTCGTTACGATCTCGAACAGGCACAATGAGGGCAAGGTAAGGGTGGCAAGGAGTTGGTGCCATGTTGACGATCTGACGTCGTGAAAGCTGAGGTGGGTCAAGGATCTAGCGTTGGCTTGAAGACGAGTTTGGGTCCAACGAAATAAATAGGGATGAAGGAGCATTGAAGATCTGACATAAAGCGACAACAATCGGAAGCGGCTCGGTGAATGGGAATTTTTTGGTAGATGTGTAGTTTTCGAAAAAAATGACGAAATCTTCCGACGTGCTGTTGCTGACAGAGCCTTGAAATTTAAAGCAGGCTGTTCCTGTGAATCCAGCTCATCAGGATCCGCAAACAACTTGTCACCTCCGGATATGTGAAGATTCCGGCACGACTTCTGGAGTGCTGTATCCATGAGCGCAGCAAGCTCTATGCTCCACTTTTGCATATCGAGTAAAGCGCATTGAAATCCTGAGTCGACAACGTCGGGGTATGATGGGTATGACAAAGTGAGGTTGGAAATCAAAGGCAAGCGCAGGAGCAACTTCTGCAACGTGCGAAGATCAGAGAAAAGTCTGCACTCCTCCGCGTTGGGGTAGAAGTGAACGCTCTGCAGACTTGGGGCAAACAGAGACGTCCGAAGGGCACTCAAACCCTCTTTAGAGGGACCCGTGATGGAAATAACGTCAGGGCCTACGATACGGATGCCATTTCGCGATAGGACGAGGGGCAGCGCGAAAAAATGGAAGATCCTACACGTTTGCGCAAAGGTGTAGATCGATTCATCATCAAGTGGGTTGATGATCTGGGTGAGTAACTCGTGAGGCAGGTCTGTCAATTGAGCGACGCTTGGTGGCGACATTGATCGTTTGTTCGGCCTCCAGGGAGTATTGAACTTAAGGTGAAAGAAATCAGTCTCTTTAATGTTGTCAACGTTCAAGGTCCGAAGGCGGAGAAGCAAGTGAGGCACTGCAAGGCGGTACCGGTCCGAATGGGTCAGTAATCTTCGTGCCTGAAGGCACCATGAATCTGCACCCGAGGAACCACTTACTTAGCATCAATTTATCACGGGTGTAAGGGATTGGAGATATCGCGCACGACCCAAAGGCAATGCAGACATCCCAAGGAGCTGATCCTGGGAGTGTTGTGATGGGGGATACATCGATTCCAATGTAGCCTCCAATATTATGATATGTGGTGCAGAGCTAAACCTCGAGAAATGCCAAATCGATGACGGCAGAGTTGATCAAAATTGTTTTCACCCTCGGACAAGCTGATAGAATCTTCTTGAATATATCTTTACACCCTTTGAGGTTGGCCCGTTGTGTCGCGCACAGCTGCTGATTGAAATTAACTTTCTCCAAGCTCGAGAAAAGGGCCAGAAACTGCGGAAGCAGCTGCACCATAGGATCATCCCTGTCATCCAGCATCATCCAGTAGTTTGTCTGGATAGTCAGAGAGGTAATCCTACTGAGGTGCGTAATGATAGAGCGGAGGGGAGTCATGGAACTTGAGATGTGCTTCTGCATCCATTCGTGCCCGTTGTTTGAGACAAAGTTAAGGCTGAGTTGCGCTATATTGACGTAGGAGAGAGAGATGGCTTCGAGGGCTTCGTCATATTTGTTATAACCGAAATCACTAGACTCTGTGGTTATTGTCACAACCTTAAGCGTTTGAAAGTGGGCAAGATGATAATGAAGGAGCCATGCTATGAATTTTGGATGTGCCTCTATATAACACAACCTCGGAAGGATAGGGTTTTGGAATTGAGGTACCAGATCGGGGATGGGAATGCCAGAGATATTCAAGATCAGGATGGACGGATGACGTGTGAGGAAGACTTCAACATCTCGAAGGTCAACATTCTTTCCTTCAACGAGTTGACCGTCCGCAATCAATTCAAAACTGAACAACAAGGGCAAGGCAAGAGTGGAAAGGAGCTGATGCCAAGTAGACGAGTTAGCAATCGCTTTGTTGAACTTGAGCTGCGTCACGGTCGCAGCGTTAGCTTGGAGAGTAGACAGGGTCCAGCGAAAAAATTGAGTCTGGAGGAGCATCGACGATGCGATAATGAAGTCATTTAATTGGGTGCGAGGGGGATCAGGTGGGATTTTTGCTCTCGAAAAAAATGAAAACAATTTTCGACTTGCTTTTCCTGGTAAAACCTTTCCAACTTTCGTTGCAAGTTGTTCCTGCGGATCTGGCCGACTAGAACACGACGTAGAGACGTCGTCAGTTCCGAATATATAGAGACTCTGGCATGACTTCTGAATCGCTGTGTCCAGCAGTGCGGAGAGCTCTGCGCTCCATTTCCGCATATCAAATGCAGGATTATGAAGAGCTGAATTCTCAATGAAGCCATGTGTCGAGTAGATCAGGGGGAGGGAGCAAAACGAAGGCAAACGCGCAAACAACCTCCGCAATGAGCAAATATCAGAGAGGAGCCTGTCGGCATCTTCATCAATGGTGTGAAACTGGATTTTTTTGATATTTTCCATAAAGAGAGACGCCCACAGAACACTCAGAGCCTTCTTGGACGGACATGTTATTGACACGCAGTTGGGAGGCAAAGTACGGACCCCATGTCGCGAGAGAAAGAGAGGGAGGGCGAAGAAATGGAGGTGTCTGCACGTCTTTGCTAGGGCGCAGATGGACTCATCATCGAGTGGATTAATGATTTGCATGAGTAGTTCGTGTGGCAGTTCTGTCAATTCGACGATGTTTGGTGGTGGCATTGGTCGATCGTTGGCCATCGTTGGTGAATGAACCATGGCAAAAGAGTCAAGCAAGTGAGGCAGTGCTTGTTGATCTCTGTACTATGTAGGAGGCGCTTCTGCAACGAGGCTTGCTCTAAATCTGGGCTCAACTGGCAATTCAATGGATATTGAGCGATTGAAGTGTGAGAAGGAGTTGGTGTCAAGTGGACGACACGACGCTGTCAGCCAACATGATGGCTATCTAGATAGCGATCTCCTTCATCTGTAGAGCTCAAGAGGAAAATTGGCAACGGCGAGAAGCTTGTTCACCTGATGTTCGCTCTAAGAACAAGGACAGTATTCCGGGAATTTTGTGAAAGTCAGCTGGCAATAACATTCCCAGCAGTGCCAGCTGTCGGGGGAACCAGCATTAGGTCTCTGAAGTCGGACCAATCGAGGAACTCGCCAGCAACGATCACGTAGTCATACGTGAGGTGCGACATCGAAGCATTGTCACTGCACCTGAGCTACTGAAGCCTACCGAAGAAGTGTTGATGCTGTTGTATATTTCTCGGGAAATTATGTCACATGTGGATTTTCTTGCAAACTTTCGTTAATTTTGTCACCCATCTAGTATTCTTCTTCTCAACTCCCTTCAACCTCGTCTCTCCAGCCAGGCCACTGCATATTGCACCAGATTTCATGAAAACACCATCAGTGAGTCACGTCGTTTAAATGTTCTACGCGTTGGTGACTATCATTCTATCGTAGACGACATGATCCACCAATACAGCTCGTCGGAGGACTTTGACAAGATCGAAGAGATCACAAATGACGCTCAGTAGGCACGAATTTGATAGTCTGGCAATTGAAGAATACCAGCGGGACGTCCACTCGTTGGCAATGCCTCCGGGTGGGCATCTGTATTCCGTGAATGTGGACGTTCTTATTGTGTTGAAGGATCACAAGCCAAGTGATGAATCTGTTAACCTTTGTGAATTATCGAACCTTTGCTTTGCTCATTCTTACCGTACGAAGGCCGGGCCGTGGCGTCTCTCTGCTGAAGGGCCGGATGATTGGGCATGGGGCCAGGTTCGTGTCGAAGCCCTAATTTCGAGCCGCACGGCGTATGAAATCATACAAGTCATTACCTCTCCGTGAAAAATCGGGAACCATTTGCTCACAAGACAACCTTGTCGGAAAAATGCCGGAAACAGAGTCCCCAAAACACGACAGTCTGAACAAAGTCCAATACCACATAAATGGGTATGAATAATTTCAACGGAGTAGTGTACACGTGAATTCTGAATCTTCAAGGAATTTATTGTACACAGTAGGTCATTGTGTGGTTTTGAGTTTCAAGGTTTACCCCAAAAAATCTGTCTCTCCCTTTTCAATAGCCGCATTCAATGCTTCTTCGATCGGGGCATCCCCTCCAACAACATCGATAGCCAGGCCTGCCGCATCCTCTCTGTCAGCAAGAAGGGCAAGAACTTTAGCCACGTCGTCTCTCTAAAAACAAACGGCACCAAATCAGACTGCGCAATCGCAAAGTTGAAGAAGACAAAAGTAAACTCACAGAAATAGTCTTTCCCAGATGCGTCCTGCCAATGTCCGCTTTCCCAGTTCCAGGGTTATTTGTTAAGCCCCCAGGTCGGACGATGGTCCATTTGAAAGCATCGCGATTCACCAAATTTTTGTCGGCTTCGTACTTCCAGTGCATGTACGCTGGGATCACAGCCCGAAGCCTCTTGGAATGCGAAATATCATCGTCGTTCTACGCTTCGGAGTTATTTCTCAATCTACCATGCAGACGGAACAAACTTGCATAGTGCGCTGGTATCTTTTCCGGGTCTCTGATATCCAGAGCGGAAACCAAGATCAATCTCGGTTTGACACCGCTTGTACCCTCGATCGCGTCGAATACCTTCACGGCCCCTTCATAGTCGACCTTCTTGGTCCTCTCTTCCCCGCCTTGGCCTCCGGCACCAGCAGAGAAATAGACGACATCGTAACCAGCAAAGGCCTTGCTCAGATCCGGAACAGAAACATCTTCCAAGGAGAGCAAGAGAGGCTTGGCGGAGGTTTCGAGGATATCTTGCTGGTGCTCCGGGTTCCTGATCAGTGACGTTACTGAATGAGATGGGGAGAGGAGCCTCGCAAGTCTCAGCGAAATCTGTGTAATATTCGTCTCAACGATTTTCAACGGCCAACACCCTAGAGAAACTCACATTTCCGTGCCCACCTACGATGATTATCTTCTTTGCCATTGAACTTTGAAGCGCAGATGAGGACTGTTTGTGATGACCATTGCTTCTTGAACGAAGGGATCACGTCATTATGAGCATTTTGACGTCATATCGTGCGTATTTTTATTTCGTGCTCACCGGTATACCACAAATACCTAGGTAATTTAGGGGTGACATCACTTCGTAGCACAGACATTGTCTTACATAAATGCTTAGCGGCGGGCCAGCCCGCCTGGTCCCCGACTCTTTTTTTGTGGTTATCTAAGTATTTTGCGCTATAATTTTCTTTTTTTTATATCTCTATCATTTATTTTTACGTTGTCTGCTTTGCGCTTTGTGTAATTTTCGGTTTTACTCAAAAAATTAGGTTTACCTACACTGATGCTGTTTTTTTTTTCATATTCAGGCTCAGGTACATCTATGATATCACCTTCAATAAATTTATATGTAACAAGGGTGTTATGTTCCATGGCCTGATGTCGCTGGTCTTCTAAAAGAAGATCATGAGGTAATGGCTGATTGAGGTCATTGAGAGTCACAGGTTGAACAATTGCAAGTCCGTGTCTTGTTCTTGTTCTTGAGGCTGAAACATATGCAGAGAATTTGCCATGATGTAGGAATGATAGTACTACTGGTAGTGTTTTCCCTTGTGCACTCTGACCTGTAACTGCAAATCCTGGCTGAAAACCTGCTTGCATGCGATGTAATTTATGTTTTTCTGGGTTTGAGTTTTCAGCTTCAGGATCAATATTTATTGAAAGAGAGATTGACCAAGATGTTGGTTCTAGAATACAATATTTTGGAGGTAAATCTGACAATTGAATTTTACTTTTTGGAAGTTCGATGATAGCAGCTTTCATACATGTCATATTAGATGAGTTGCGATAAGTTAAAAGTTTTCTTAGTACTCCTTGAGCTCCATTAACAATGCCAAGCTCTGTAGATATGTTTTTATATCGTAAAATTACAGGCATGCCTTCATATAAGGGAAGTAAACCAGGCAATGCACCATCATTTGTAAAATGTGAAATATCCATTCTCAAGAGATGACTGTGAGCACTTTCTGTAAGGGTATATCCTTCAATGGTATCATCAGCAGCGCATACTGTCAATTTTTCTGTGTTTTGACAATTAGCAGTAGCTTTTTTCATGTTGATTGTTTCTCTTAGAAGATTAGTAGATACTATAGCAACTGCGTCATTGTATGGTGGTTGGCTCATGTCTATACCTTCTGGGTGTTCTGCTGATTTGATAAGACGTGAGTTAAATAAATCTACATCAGTTTGTGTACATTTTCTTTTGCGAAGATGTTCAACTGCAACACCATATTCAGGATCTTCTTTCATTCTTTGTTGCTCATCAAGACAGATAACATCTGTTATTGATTTCCATGCCAAGCGTCCTAGTCTACGCAATAACTCATAATCACTGGCACGATCAAACTGATTTACAGGTGTATATAATGGAGTTTGATAGACAGGGGGAAACTGGAAGAAGTCACCAGTAAATATAATTATTACACCACCAAAGTACTCATTGTTATTTTTTGCATATCGTAATGCATGATCAATTTCAGCTAGCAATTGCTGGCCAAGAAGAGAGACTTCATCTATAATGACAATTTCGACATCTTTGAGTTCATCTCTCATTTTTTTTCTATCTGTGACATTAATAAAGACTGTATAATCATCATCTTGCTCAAGATGTTCATTTTTGGTGTGTTTTCTCACTTTTATAGAAAAACCTTTATGGATTGTGGAACCATCTACCAAAGTTGCTGCAGAAGCAGTTGGTGCAAAGCACTTTATTTTATGGCTTGCACCATAATGTTCCAAGACTTTTCTGACTGCTTCAATAACATATGTTTTTCCTGTTCCTCCTGCTCCTGTCATTAACATTCTAAGATAGTTTTTAAATGCAGGAGTTCTTATTGTATTATTGCTATTTTTTTCAACACGGTTTATAAATGTTCCTGCTATAATGCGAAATGCCAGAGCTTGCTTTCTGTTCAAGTTGGTTTCTTTTATAATTCTATCTAAAAGGCTTGTTGCAGTTTCTTGTTTTGTAGCATTCCCACTTTCTGTAAAGGGAGATGTATTTTTATTACTATTATTTTCAGAAGGAAAATCTTGGGTATCATTTGGAGGAAGTGATAATGCAGATTGACTTTCAGGGTGTTGAAGACTTTTTTTATTTTTTTGTAATACTTCCTCTTGATGCTTTATTTCTGATTTCCACTGTGTAAATTTATCTTGGGTAATATCTGGAAGTGGTGACATTGAAGTGGAACATGTATGATTTTCTTCAGGTGGTTGGAACCAATTTGAACTTGCAAGTTTGAAGAGTGTTGTATTAATTTCGAGATCCTTTTTGAGATTTCTTTTCACACTCATATCTATATCATGAAAAATGATAGAACCATCATCAATATTATTACTTATTAGTGAATTAGTTAGTGTAGAAGACTCTTGAAGGCATGCAGTTCGTTTTCGTAGTCTTTCAGCATCTCGTTCATCTTCACATTCATGAATTGCCTCCCAATTGTGCATTGTTTTTTGAGCTGTAGTACTGAAATGAAAATGTTTGAAAGCTTCATTGACACCTAGCTGTTTATCCCATAATGGAGATTCTTTTGAAAATGGTTTAAAATGAGCCAACATGAACAGATTATATTGAGGTGAGTTACAACGAGGAATGGACATTCCTATCACTCTAGGAATACATAGATTGGTATTATCTTTGCCAATTTTTGTTGTATGTTCAACAAGAACATGAGTTTGACATTGGGGATGAGGATACTGTAGTTCATATCGAGGGTATGTACCAAGTCGCATTTTTTCAGCATCTTTAACAGCAACATCTGTCTTTTTTGTAAGTTTAAATTTCCAAATAAAGTCATAAAAACAAATATCTTTTAGTTTTCTATCTCTATAAATATAGTGATCGATTTGATTGGCTTTGATGAATTTTCCTGTATTATCAGTATAAATTTGAAGTCTAACAGGCTCTGTAAAGTTATGATAAGTATCATTATTGGAGTCTTCAGAATTACTGTTGGAATTTGTAGTATCATCTTCTTTGTCATCTAAAACAGTGTCATAGTAATCGGACTCTACAGTATTGTCAGGAAATGCTCTACAGACAAAGTCAAGTAAAAGGGATGAAAGCATGGGAAGTGTTTTGTGAGATTTAATTGTATCATTTAATCCACGGATATACCTAGCTGCTTGCTGGGCATGAATTTGTTGCTGTTTTATGAATTGTGATAAACATTTATGCAATAAAGTTTTAGCACTCCCAGCAATACTTGATGATGCTACCTCTTTAGCACGAAGAACAGCACGAGATAAAAGCGATAGTAACTGATAAGTTTTCATTTCCATTTTTGTGATATAGTCAGTTATATAAAACATTCCAGCTTTTGCAGCCTTTCCTGACAGAATGCAACGTAAATCATGATTATGACGACAGTAAATTAAAATGTATGGATTATAATAATTAATCATTGGATCTAGACACTTAAGAAATAGTGAATTAGTATCAGAATCAAAATAAGAATTTGGAACTATATCATGAGGAAATTCAAAACGACAAGTTGTAGAATTAGTTCTATATTTATGACAAACTTCATGGCAATGATGTCTTTGCATTTTTTCACCACATTTTTCTACTTCAGTATTAAACAAACTTTTTATATCTTCATCATCACCAATATAACAGAGTTTTGGAGGGCGAGATATTCGTGGTTCATAATCATCTTCAACAATTACACCTGTTTGAGGAAGATCATGTTTAATTATATTTTCTAGATATTCAAAAAGATGTTTATCAAATTCTTTTTCAGTCTTTAGATGTTGATGAATTTCTGTTGGATTTAAAGCTCCTGCCATCCAAATTTCAAAATGAGCATGAAGTCTTCCACGTTCTGTATTTTCAACACCACCATAGAATGCTTCAACATGTCCTAATATTCCACCATCTTTCTTACTTTTTCTAGTCTTGAAGTCCCATCCAAACAAATGTTCCATCATTTGATCAATACAGATTTGAAAGAAATCTGCAGCTGCAACTGGATCTTTTGCAATTCGTAATCCACGAATTGTAGAAGATACAATTTTTGGGTAATGTTCATCAAGGTTAACAGAAGTATCACCATAAATAACTTGAAATAATGGACTGTGGTTAGGTTCTGGATTGGCAGTAAAAAAGAAGAAAGGTAGACCAAAATAACCCATATAGCTAATTATTTCATTGCGATTTTGAAGCTTTATAGCTTCAGATCCAGGTATTTTTGCAGCAATAGTTTTAATTTCTTTGAGAAGTGTTAAAACCTTTTTGTCATCATCACTATTCAACATTGATACATTTTCTTCTTTTTCAAGTAAGTTTGCAACTCTTGCAATAGCATGAGGTGAAACTGTTGATAGTTCATGTGCAATATGGTCAAATTTTGGGTTGGCAACTGTAAGGGATGTATGAAGTTGTGCAGTGTGCCTCTGAATAATATTTAATGCAACAAAAATAAAGGATTGATGATACCGGAAAGATCGGTCACATATGTCAAGAAAATAATTTGCTTGAAGTTGAAAGCTAATCTTTCTTGGCCTATTTGGATCTTCAAACCCACCATATCCAAGAGGAAATAGTGTTGGATACATTCCTGGAAATAAGACAGGATTATTATATTCACAGATTGGCTGAAGACCTCTGTGTATAATAAGATCAGGACGATCAGATGGATCTTGAATTATATTTCTTAGAGC
>KN839082.1:0-15199 GCA_000827195.1 Laccaria amethystina LaAM-08-1
GTAAATATATTTGTAAGCCTGTCACTGTGCCTTTATATATAAGATAGATAGATTCTATATAGATTTGTCATTCAAAAAAAAAATCACGTTTGTGCGATCATTATCGCAAACGGCTGTAACTTCCCTCGTCGGTGCCGCAGATAAATGCCCAATCATGAGATTTGAATTGTCCAACTCCTGAGCGCTCTCAATTACTCTCACCCATCATGATCGCAATGTGGTCCCATTTCCGTCGAAGTAAGCATTCCATTTTTCTTCCCCTAAGTATCTGGTCTTTTTTGACTGAGCATGTACACCAGAACTCGTCGGACCAGCCCTTCAAGTTGTAGCAGGAGGTCTTTTGACACTATTTCCGACCGTAGGGTTAGGTCTTTTGAACGTTTTGGGATCCGGAACTGGTGGTATCGTCGCTGGTACGCTGTGCAAGTATTTCAGTAATACTTTGATCGGAAGGAATAATTTACTCTCCCAGGATCTGCGGCTGCCTTGATACAATCCACGTGCTACGGCCCCTTCACGTGCGGGGTGTTCCCCACCTGTACATCTATCCCAGCAACCGCTACGGCTCCGGCTTGGGTCATTTCAGCCTCAGTTTCCTACATAGCTGTGGGTCTGTGGCTCTGGCATAAGTTGTGACGTGATAGAAAAGGAAGGTATAGGCAGAAGTTGTACGTTTAAATCTGTTGCGGTGTTTCTTACAATTGTCCCTTGGCTTCAACTCCAGTTCTTATTTTGGGAAACGACGAATTTATACGTTTGAAAATACCTTGATAAGTGTCAAAATCCTGCCTTTTCTATAATCTCAACTACGAGGGGAAGGCCTTTCTGCTCTGATTCACTCCCATCAGGCCCCTTCACGGAGGGTGAAATTATTTGCGAAAGGTTCCAGATGATCTCGTTTTCAGTGGGCGAGAACTTGAATTTTGAAAGAAGGGTTATGAGAATAATCTCTACGGTCGACGTGTCAGCATTTTCACTGGCTTTGAAAGCTTCCAATGCTTACTCATTTCGATTTGTGCAAATTTATAGCCTCTGAATGAAAGGTTGAAATTGATGTTTCTGTAATGTGGGATGGCCGACTTACATGCAAGACCTTCCTCCTCCGAGAAAAGACATCCTAAAACCGAAGAAATTTTGGTCAAAGTTAACTCAGCGTCCGGCAGAGCACTTACATCCCGGAATAAATTCCGGGCAAGCGCACACCATGGTGTGCCGCATCGCCCGTCGGCAACCACCGTTCGGGTTTCCATTCTTTTGCGTCAGGCCCCCACACAGATTCCAAGGAATTGCTCCCGGCAATCCCGACGAAAACTGTGGTGCCAACGGGAATAGTGACACACGATACACGAGGTTGTGAGTGTCCTGACGCCAAATCCGCTGGTTCTGAGTAAGGGATTGTTCGCTCCTTGACGGCACTTTTCTAGTATGTCAGGACTCGTGATCTTATGTCATAGAGTTCAAGAAGCCCACGTTCGTCGCACGAAAGGTACCGGAGGATATCTGTTGAATATAATTAGTAGGGTCGACAACGTTGGAGAGAACGAAATGAAAACTCGCAATCTCAGAGTTTCCTTTAGTACGGCGTCGAGCCAAGGCAGAGCCATCGCTGTGTCGTAATCTAGCCGCCCATCCGAGTCTTCATGGCGCCTGTTTTTTAAGGCAAACTCTATTTCGTCTCGCAATTTACTCTGAACTTCGGGGTTAACGGAGAGTAAGTGGAGTATACGAGACAGCGCGGAAGACGTGGTATCTTGTGCGCCAAAAATCAAAACTCTGAAAGATAACCAGGTTATAAGAAAAGCAAGAACATCACGGTGAAACATACGTCATCTGCCCAGTCAATTCAATATCGCTCAACTTGTCGGCTTCGTTTGCGTTATCGTTTGCACGGACTGGGGACAATTAATTAAATTAAACAAATGTTGATTGCTTACTCACGAAGAACGCTTATGACATCATTTCCTTCTTCATAATCGTAAGACAATCCCTCGTTCGCAATGTCCTCTCTCTTTCGGCGCAAAATAACCTGGGCGGTGTGGTGCATCTCGTCTGACATCCGTTTTACCTTCTGCACCGCCACGTTTGGTGTCCATTCGACTAATTTACGTCTAAAAGAGGGAGGCCCGAGCTTGGAGAGGAACGGTGCAAATTGACGGACGAGTGACAATGAAAATATTGTTGGGCTGGGATGCGGTGAGTATGATAATAATAAAACAATAAGACACGCTACTCACATTAATTCTTTAATTGCTGACGTATACGGATTATTGTGAGGAGAATCAAGCGGGTCGAAGGAGTAACCCAAGACCGTCTGCCCCACACTCTCAAGTGCGACACGGCACATCCACTCTGACATGTCCAAAACATTCTTTTTCCCATCCGTTCTGTGAGCCCTGACTTCTTCTGTCAAGACGTTAGATAACTACAGAAATATGAATGATGTCATGTTCGATATCTAATCTTCGGCGTTATATCAGACTTACCTTTTCTGCAATTTCGTAGAAGATCGGCACGAGGCGCCTGAGTTGGAGCGTAGAAAAAATGGGGTTGACCAACTTCCGCTGCCTTTTGTGTTGTTCGCCTGAATTAAATAGAATGGAGCTTGTGTGAACGAAGAAGACGTTGTTGCTTACCTGTCGTCGCAACTAAGCCAGGCCCGAAAATGACTTTGTTTGTCCTAAGAACAGTTAGTATTCCGTTTCTGCAAAAATTAGCTGACTTACTCAATAAACACGGCAGTCTCTTCAAACGCATCCTGGTCTTTCGAAATTATTGAATGAAGGGCGCGGGGGTCAGAGATATATAGTTGTTCGTCCTTTGAAAGGTTGTCAGGTTTGGGAATGAGAACGGCCAAAGAGGACAGTCTCACCCCAAAGAAACCGTAAACTTTAACCATCCCTCCAAACCGATCTACGAGCTCTTGATGAAAAGGGAGGCCTTTGGAATTAAAAAGCTGTCCCAAATTTCCTGGAATGCATGAATCTAGGCAAAAAAAGTCGGAGTCATAAATGGTGACCTACCCATAAACCAAGAGGTTGGCGGGGGACCAGGAATGTCGCGAAATGGACTCCCTGACGTAAACGGCGGGAAAAACAATCTTGAAATAAAGTATAGCGCATAGAAGAGAAGAGCGTCCACCACCAGGTTGGCGAGAGTAAGATCCTGTAAAAGAGACATGGTTTCGATGATTGTGGGTTGTTGGGTACTGACTTCCGTGGTCTTATATTCTGAGCACCCAACAAATTTTAGTGCTGAGTCAACTTGCAGTTATTGCATCCCCGGAAACAGCGATATCGTCGTCGACCACGTGCTAGGCTGGCGTCTTCGATCGCGCTCCACATCCTCAACCCCCGGTGGGCACGAGCATATGGTTGGTGAAATGTGTCTCATGTCCCGGCGGAAGTTGGATGAGAAAGTCCGAAAGGAGCGGAGGCGAATGCTGGAAGCAAACCCCCAAGGATTTAATTGCTCCAAAAGAAACGGCAGCGCGGTTGGTAATTGTTGCGCGCGCTGTGTCAGGAGGGCTTTTTAACATATGAGTCTAGGAGAAAGCGGGGATTCCTGACCCGAGTACATACTGATGTGCTGGAATTTAAGGTGATGATGATGTCGCTGGAAGTCCGAAGGGTATGTGGCCACTGGCTGGCTTCGACTTGGCCTTGTCATGGAACTTCCAATTCCTGGCAAGGAATGAAATGGAAACTATTTATGCGACACTTTGGTAAGGGAGGTTTCAGTCGAATGTTCACATCAAGTTGTTCAAAGGTTTGCGTCAATATCGGCGTGTTGGATTTACCTGGGGCAACATTCAAGCAACATTCGAACTTTCCGCGGCTTTGTCTGTGAAAGTGATTCATTCATGAGATTCGCCGAACCCTTCTATTTTTTCAGTAATGAACATCAATGCTTAGAGTTAAGGAATGGCTGCCCTTCTCTTTGCCATTTGGCCCATCGAGGATGGTAAGGAAACCAACTGAAGAAAGGGTCGATCATTGAACATTATCTGAAACTCACTAGTTTTTCAACCCGGGTTTCATTCGTTTAAAGTCGCTAGCGAGTACTCCCCGGGTAGCGGAATCTGAAGCGAGATGGAGAATAATTTTTCATCGGGAAGTCGAAAGCTGAAGCGCTGATAGTTTCTTGGCACTGGAAGTGCCGAGCTAATGCACAGAGTGCACAGCTTTCTCACGATCGATCTTTTCGCTTCCAACCTTGCACTACAAATCGACGCCATGGCCCACCGACACGACGAATCAGGCTCTAGCGATGAAGAGGCGCCAGAAACTATATTTCTCTCTCAGTCGAAGCAGAGCGTACACCGTCACGAAACGGAACTGAAGAAAACGGAAATTTTGGTGAAGGAGAGGAAACGCGAAGAGAATCGGAAAAGGGACAGAAAATTAAAGGAACTGTCCTCAAGAAAACGTAAACGCAACAACCAGCCTCCAAAAGACCTGATACTAGGGTTAGTCCGTTTTCTCACTCATGATGCTTCTCCTGATCGCACATATATCCAGCTCACGGGCAATTCGCGTTCTCCCTGATGGCAACAAGCCATCGACTCCCTCCGCACGCCCTTCACGTAAGATCAGGAAATTTCTAGATCGTACTCTGGCTCTGAAAGGTGGAAATCCCAAAGCAAGGGGGTGGGAACGACGACCTGGTATGCTCCTGCCCGAACCTCCCCATTCTGTCGCTGATTTCGACTCTTGGTAGTTAACATAGGTATCATGCGTCGCAACGACGGGCCTGCGGCCAACTTTCTGAGAGGCTGATGCGTAAACCGCAATATTCAGGAACGGAAGCGATGCATATAGCAGCGGGATTAAGAAAGTGTTATATCAGACTCAGCATCTTCATAATGCCATCATTTTTTGCAGGATTGGCGATTCTGATGAAAATGGCGAGGGAACAGTCTTCGCCGGCATGTCAGTTGAGCGTTGAGGACTGACTGACTCCATTTTTATCCACTGAGTTTTGAAATGATGAGCAATCTATCTAATGGACAAGAATGGTATGCAGACCATGCTCCTCATCCAACAATTAAGCTCAACCACTTATCTCTTGCCCAATCTAGGCCATAAAACGCCGCTATGGTAATCGCCGTACTCATCCTACACATGGTGTGACTTATTTCTTGTTCTTTGCCTCGCAGACGCTAACACCCGGAAATGGAGCTGTCACTTGTCCGAGTCTACAAAATATTTCCACCCAAAGACCAGTTTTAAGGAGCTTCCAAGGCTCTATCCATTTCTCGCCAAGGTTATGCACACATTATAGCCGACGCACCTCCGCCATCATGACTCCGCAGGATGTCCTCCCGCATTAGGGTCGTGGATGAGCCGCTAACTCAAAGTGGTCCTCCTCAGGACCGCGATACCCGTTGGCTGTCATAAGTTCAATACCAGATTGACCGTGACCTCAGCGCCCACGGAAGTGTTTCGGAATCAGTCCCTCCGAGTATGACGTATGACTCAGCTCAAGCTTGTTGAATAGGCGCCATCCTAAGTCCCCACTCATTCCCTTTGAACCGAGAAGTCTACCGTGCAAGAGACCGTACTTCAGAAGCTTCAAGGTCTGATTGCCATTCATTTGATGCTTCTTTCTTCGACCGAACACATTTCATCAAGATGACGCAAAATATCAGATATTAACATCTTATCTTATCGCCGACAATGTCCGTCCAACTTTCTGAACTTTATTCGACCCTTTCTCTTTGCGCGCCTCAACGTTTCAAACCTTGTGTCAGTCACTATTATCACTGCATTTAATTGTCAAGCTGTAACGCTAATCTTTGCGTTTGCACTCGTTTACGGGGTTCAAAAATGGGCTTGGACCGAGGCAGCCAAGTCGCTGCTAGGCTATCTTGAGCGAACCTCAACTCGTCCCCATCTAATCATCCAATCACCATCCCATGGACCCTGCTCGCGAAACAACATCGAGGATTAAACGTGTTTGGCTACAGAACGTCAACACCCTCTCCAGCTTCACTCCATCTCTTGGCTAATTGTTCCTGGCAATTGTTCGTGCAAATCTCGATGGTGTACCTGATTTCCCAATCTGAACCGTATTCTGGATATGCTTGATCAGCTGCTCACTGATTAGAGGACACTCAAAATCGCAGATACTTCACCGACCTATCCTCTGCGCGGCTTTTAACTAAAATTCCAAGTCGCTAGAAGGATCTACTTACGGCGCTGCATTCCACCCACAATTCTAGCACACCCCTGCTCTGGCCCTCTGATAAGGTGTGGGTGGCAAAGTCCTTGCGCGCCAATCACTAAACCAAAGAGCCGGGATATACTCGCTCTTTCGGGAACATAGAAAACTCCGCCATGTCAGCACAGGTTTTGTCGCCGAACTTCCAGGAGGAGGGTGATCCGGAATAGATTTCAGACGTAGGGTCGAATTGCTTACGGCTTCGCTCAACTATATATAAGTCACCTCAGTTCAGGATGCACCTCCGTGGCTCGGTCATCGCTTCCAATCTTTTTCCTCTCTTTCCCCTCCGCCATCGCCTCCTCCTACATTCTAATCTCTTCATTCGTTATCCGTCGCCATGTCAGCTGCAGTTAACATTCAAGGAACCTTTGGCGCTCTACTCGTTGGGGGGATTGTGGCTGCTATGTGCGTCTCTCTCCCGATCTTTCGTGACCGTTCCATTAACTGATGTGCTTCCAAATGATAGGTTCTCTGGGATCGTCACTGTCCAGACCTTCGCCTACTTCAAATACTATTCACATGATGTCGTTACCCTCAAAGCCCTTGTAAGCACCACGTCTTGCAATTGCATGTACTGAACTGATGTATGCCCTATCTACGCGCAGGTGGCCACCGTCTGGTTGGTTAACTCTCGTAATGACGCGAAGTTAGCTGCTTATCACGGGACGCAGGTTACTAGACTTCCTGCACACTATCTTCGTCACCATGTCATTATGGGATCATCTCATTTCGCACTTCGGTGATCAGACGCGGATAGACTATATTCCTTGGTACGTAGCCACTTCCCCCCTTCCGTATCTGTAATAACCTCTTTTCTCCTGCATTGTCCAGGTGTCTAGCCGTGAGTGATATACGGTACATTTTGATACGAAAATGGCTAATACATCGCTTTGAATGTCAGATCACGATCGCATTGACGGCCGTTCTCACTTATCTTGTACACGGGTATGTTGTAATCTCCCGAAAACTCTTCACGTCACTGAACTCTAGCCCAAGCTTCTTCATCTACAGAATACACAAGCGTAAGAGATGCCTTATCTGTGCATCCCCATTCCAAGTCTCACATCTACCTCAGTTAGCTTGAACAATTTCTTCCTTTCTGTACCACTGGTGCGTGTTCCCGCAAGCTCTGCGCACGAGATCCAAAGACTGACGTTAATTAGGCTGTGCTCGCCACCGCTCGTCTTTGTAAGTCGAATGTCCGACCTCCAGTGAATACACTCATATTTAACCATCCTCTAGGCTTCGCTTCATGTAAGTCTCGGAAGTTGTACGAGAAATATAAAATCGTTGTTTAACAAGTTGCTTCTCTCAGTGACCACGAACAAGCTGTGCGAATTTTTCTAAAAAACGTTCATATGCCAATACTGAGATATTTTCCCCTCCAGGATTACCCTCAAGAGCCTCAAACGTTTCGTACAACTGTACACGGTATGCATTTGCTACATGACACAAACTCCTGTGTTTATTATTCTCGCCGTATAGTTCTCGTTCACCTCTGGATTGGCGTTATCATCCGCGCTGGACGTCCTCATCACGGCACTTCTCTGCTACCTCCTAAGGAAGAATCAAAAGACAATGTCCAGGTCGGTCATATAGTGTTTTTTTTGTTGCTGATGTAGTCTAACTATTTTCAGTATGAACCACGTCCTTGACAAGTTGATCTTGTATTCTTTTGAAAACGGATCGTTGACCTGGTATGTCTTATTTTGCTTTACGGTATACAAAGCAGATACCGATTCTCCGAAGCGCTGCCGTTGTGGTGTCCATGATCTGCGTACGTTCCCCCATACGTTTATATCTCTCCAGACTCATCCCCCACAGTGGTTAAAAAGGTCAAACAACCTCATCTTCCTTGGCCTCCACTTTGTCATCAGCAAATGTGCGTAATG
Source organism: Laccaria amethystina LaAM-08-1 (assembly GCA_000827195.1). Taxonomy (NCBI): domain Eukaryota; kingdom Fungi; phylum Basidiomycota; class Agaricomycetes; order Agaricales; family Hydnangiaceae; genus Laccaria; species Laccaria amethystina. Next base: position 8,115 of record KN839082.1, read on the forward strand.
CGATACCCTTGCTTGTCATCACGCGCTCACTATCTTCGTATTTTGACGCAGTCTACGCCAATTCTCTTTTGGCGACGTAAGAGGAGCATATACACCAGCCGAAGTTTATCCTGACCACCCCTTTAGACTCAATACCCGGAAGGATCTGCGTCCCGGTCACCGTGGTTCACCGTCCAACTCGCACGACCGCCAGCCCATCATGTTTCCGGACAACTTCCGGGGGCCGCGTCCCTCGATAAGGAGACTTTCCGTGCGTTGATTTGCCAACCTCTGACGCGTTTCGATTGAGCTTACCGAATATTATGATATGTCAGGACGAAGAGACTAAAACTACACAAGTCAGCACCTCTCTGCCATCCGAGCCGTCTCCAGTTTAAGTTGAACGTTGCTATTTACAGTTGCAAATCAACGTGAACAAGACAACGATGTCCGTTGTGGACTCGGATGTTTCCAAAGACTCTAGTATGATGGTGTGAAGAACTTGTGTACGACATTCTCGGTGTACGATTGATTGTATGTGATGTACGAATTTCTCCTTCTTCTGTTTTGGGATATAGGCTAGGCGACTAAGCAACTTGTACAACTATTCCGTAACATATCTCCTGGGCGATTTTGTGTTGTAACTTTGCAATATTTATAGCATTTCGCATATACCGCAGAATCTACATCCGGATCCCTTGAATTGAACACCCCGCTTTCCGGCAAGCTGACTTGTTTTGAGTCTACTACTGACCCCTAGATAACTTTAAGTTGTACAACGTTATATAAATCTGGACTCAGTAGATGTGTCTTCTAATAGAATTGAGTTCCCCGTCCAAGAGAATCATTGAACTGCAGGACTCCGAAGCATGAATTCAAACATGGGGGATATTGTACAACATAATCTACATGAAGCGTCCTTTCCTGACGAATTAGAATGGGCATACGGAGTATTCATGTTCCTCAAAAGCAAAAAAAAAAGAGAGATATCAGCAAGAAAACGAGATCACCAATGGCCTTCTTTCTTTCTCTTGCTTCCTATAAAGGTGGGCGCGGATCCACTGCCGTCGGCGACTCCACTGAAACATCAAAGGGTTTTCGACATGTCCAACAGACCCACTCCCTCCTACCTTCTCCCCTCCCTCCTCACTTCCTCAAAACATGCGGCTCAACGGCCGTTGACTTGATCAGCGCCTTCCATAATTGTCTCCAACATATCGGATTTCCCTGTCCACACCATCAGCTCAGACATAAAAAAGCAGAAGTAAAAGAAAGGCCAACCTCATCTCGCTTCATCAAACAAAAACTTCCCGTGACGCCTCTATAACTAAACTTCTCCACCTCCACCCACCCTTTGAACTTTTGTTTTCGTCTGTCAAAGCCGCCTATGCGCAGCTTTCCAACACCATTCGCCCGCGATGTTTCTTGTTGTTTGTCTTCTGCAGCTTCCGGGAGGGGAGACAGCTTGCATTTAACGTTCAACGCCTCTAAACTTTCTTGTATAAGCCCCATCATGAGGGACGGCCCTAGGGAAGCATAAAACCGCGTCAAGTTGGGTGTATATCGTGTTCCTGATTGGGTTTGGGACTAGTGGATTGGTTAGTGGAGAGCAAAAGGAAGGAGGGAAGGAAGGAAGAAGGCCAGGATGAGTGGTGAGAGGGAACGTCATCGGAGGAAGGGGGGGGGACAAGGGAGTGACGCCGGAAGAGAAGGAAGCAGGGTTGTTGGTGGGGAGGGAGAAAGGGAGAAAGGGGGGAAGGGAGGGAGAGGTGAGGTAACGCACAAAGAGCAAAAGGGACTGTGTGAACTGTGACTGATGCGTAGCCGAGAGCATAATTTCGTCTTCATCTTCGTTGCTTTCCCTATTTTCAATACCATCGTTTAGTAAGTTCCTTATAACTAAAAAAACGAAAGGCGACGAAAGAGAGAAAGGTAGCGAAGGGATGAAAGACCAAAAGGCGTCAAAAGGAAGGAGGGCGAAGGAAGGAAAGGGACAGCAAATGGAAGGAAGGCATCAAATGGAAGAAAGGTCGCAAGGTGTCACAAACCGAAAGACCGTGAAGGGAAGGCGGCAAGAGAGGTGTCAAAAGGAAGAAAGGTGGTGAAAAGGCGGCAACAATGGTGTCAAGAGGCCCAAAGGCCAAATTGAAAAGGTAGGGAAAGAGTTGTCAGAAGAAAAATGGCGTTAAAAGAAAGGAAGGCAGTAAAAGGCCAGGTATCGAAAGGCCGCAAGGCGTCGCGTGGAAAAAAGTTGAAAAGTGCAAGGTGTCAAAAGGGCCGAAAGGCGGCAACAGAGGTATCAAAAGGAAGAAAGGCGTCAGAAGGGATAACAGTGGCGAAAGAGAGGAAGCGGCCAAAGAAAAAGAGGTGTTGAAAGGCCGAAAGGCAGCTAAGATGTCGGGCGGAAGACAGACGGTAACGGCACGAGGCCGAAAAGAGGCGAAAGGAAGGAAGGAGACCAAAGGCCGAAAGGAAGAAAGGTGTGGAGGCGGCCAAAGCAAGAAAGCTGGCCGAAGAAGAAAGTTTTATGTCGATAGGCCGAAAGGTAAGGAAGAACAGCGACGAAAGCTGCGAGATGTCTGGAGGAAGCAAGGCGGCCAAATGAAAGCAAAGTATCGAAATGCCTTAAAAAGTGAAACCACAAGATGTCAAGAACGAAAGGTCGCAAGACGTCGGTGAAAAAAAAAGAAACCCCGAAAATGGGAAAAAAATCCACAAAGGGTGGCAGAAAAATCCAAAGTGGGCAGAACAAAAAAAGAAAGAGAGAAAGAAAACACACCGCCTCCCAAAATCTGGTGCTGCCAACCCTAAATCCCCATTATCCCTCAATGACTCTGTGAGCTTGTCGGCGAGCGCTAGGGGGCCTCGGTTTGCTAGTTGACTCGGTCTGTGGATGTAGGATTGGTAGTGAGTAAGTGCCAGAGAATGCTCAAGACGGTGAGGAGGTCTGGAGGGGGGGGGGGGAAGAGGGAGAAAGGCAGAACGGAGGAAGGAGGCAGGAGAGGAGGGGGCAAAGCGAGAAGCGAGGGAAAGGGGAGAGGGATGGGGAAAGGGGTAACGGAAAAAAGCAAAAAAGGTCCGACGGGAAAAGGTGAAAAAAATGGAAAAGCCCACCTACCGTAAACACCACGAATGACTAGCCGCCTCCGCCAAGCTTATCCTTTTCGACGGGTCCACGGCAAGTAGACTTCTAAGGAGCGCTGTTTCTTCCGTCAGTTTCCGTTCCATTTACGCAGGGGCACAGGAGGAGAGGCGGAGTGGAGGACACGGAAATAAAAAGAAGTGGGAGGGGAAGAGAGGCGAGGCGCACAGAAAGGAGAGGCGAAACACACCGAAAGACATGTGATGCACACAGAAAGAAAAGTGAACGGCACGACAAGCATGCTGACGGAGTCTTTCCCCACAGAAAGGATGACAAGAAAAAAAAAACAACAACAAAAATGACCACTCACACATCGCCTCCTCACTCAGCCGACACCAAGGCAACTCGTCAAATATTGTGCCGGAGAGGTATCGTACGAATTCGGGGCTGTGGATTGTCGGTTCGTCCCAGGGTGTGTCTTGGATGTCGTGGTTAGTATTTAGGTTTCATTGATGGTATGAAAGTTGGGAAAGAGAGGGGAGGAGTGACGAAAAGGTGGAACGGGTAAGAGGGGTGAGGAGGGAGGGGAGGAAGGGAAGGGGGGAGAATGAATGGAGGGAGAAGGAAAGACAGAAAAGACCTACTTCCAGCCAACAAAGTGAACAAAATCACTCCAACGCCCCAAACGTCCACCGGTTCCGCTAGGTACGGCGCGTCGCTGTTTAACTATTCAACTATCTAGTCAGGATCGACAGCAAATGCAATAGGGAAGGAAGGGGGAACAATACGGAAGGAGGGAGAAACAGGAACCAAGGGGGAAGACGAAACACAAAGAAAAAACAAAACGGAAGGTGCACACACCTCAGGCGCAACATAAGGCAAACTCCCACATCTTTCCGTTAACGTCCTTGTCTTTCCCGATTCCTTGAGTTTATACACCGCCGATAACCCAAAATCGGAGATTTTGAGCGTGCCTGCTACGTCCAGGAGAAGGTTTTCGGGTTTGAGGTCACGGTGGCATACGCCTTGGGAGTGGATGTATTCCTGGGATGGTTTTCAGCATTGGGAAGGAAGGAAGGGAAGTGAGGAAGGGGAGTACACACCATACCAGCGAGGAGTTGGTTGAAATAATAATGGGCCACTTGGTCACCAACACCCACGTCGGGGGCTAACAACATTTATGTCCATCCATGAGCGTGCCCACCAAAAGCCTCGATATCCCACTCACCAATCTTATCAAACAAATCACCTCCAGCCGCCAACTCCAACAACATATAAATCCCCGGAACGTAAATATCCCTATGTTTGGGTTCAACGACCACGGCGTTCAAAAACTCAAGAACGTTGGTATGTTTGAGAGCTGCGTGGACTCTCATCTCCTTTTCTATGTTTTTGCGATCTTTTTCTGAAGTGGAGGGCGTGAGGAGGACGAGTTTGCATGCTGCTACGCGGTGGTCTTCGAAGTTTACTGCGCGGTATACACTGTTGTGGAGAGGTGGGTGAGAAAGAGGCAGAGAAAATGGAAAAAGAAGGGGAAAGGAAGGCAGAAAGGTGGGCACGTACGTTGAAAACCCGCCTCCACCGATCTGTTGCACTAATTCGTATCCTTGACATCAGATCGGATCAGAAAGAACGTTCCATTCTATAGAATCGCCAATGTTCTCACCTACGACCTTTGGGAACTTTGAGGTCATGGTCGTTCAGAGCAGGATGGGAAAGGAAACAAAGACGCGTTGAGGTACGTGGGTGACTGTGCACGTGATGCGTGACATTCTTGCACCTCGATATGCACACAACCAATAAAGACGTAGGGCGGCAAGCCGCATGGCCCGCTACGGCTTAATTTTCTTCAATGCCACCGCATGGATGATTGGATGGAGAGTATAAAGGACCAACCAAAAATCCGCAAATAGTTGTAATTGATAGTCATATTTAAAAATGTTTCTGCGACAGATGTGTCAATTATACAGGTGGCAACTGGGGCAGTAACAATGCCTGCTAGGTTCATAGAATAAGCCTGGTGCAAGAGCTGCTGTTTTGGAGTTGGTAGTTTAAAGGCCAATTGGGGAGTTGAGAACGAATCGCAGCGCGAAGATTATGTTCCCTGTCGCAAGACCTACCTCCATTATCAACTCGAGAGCGGGGTGTATGGGCATATTAAAAACCGGGACAGCTTCCATCGGCACCGTCGACGCTCGTCAACCTTCAGTGGGTTCGATTCCCTCGAAATGCATGATGACTTGGGTGACGCTCATTTGCAAGATTTTTCACCGATGACGGCTCACTTATCAAAGGTACCCAATCCAACTTACACATTGGGCGGTGGCAAGAAGAATTCAAAGAATATTCACCAAGCGTCTCCACGTGTCAAGACATCCTTTCACCAATTCGTGGTGTTTGTTCACGGCAAGGCAGGGGGTTCGATTCCCTCTTGGTGTATAACTATCTGGGCTCCAGTGTTTTGCTCGCTTCACGATGTCTCCCCATGTGGGCATAAATCGTTTTTTTCTACTCTACTCTGGTACGCTGACACTTCGGTTTCTCCTAAGTATAAAATCTCTACGCTTAAAGTATCCTATAACGGATCAACTGAACAGCGGACAGACACGTTGATTTGTTCATCCCTGGTTACCATACAAGTTCACGCGAGTTCAGGTTATGGGGTTCGATTCCCCCTTGATGCGTACACATTCATCCATTTTTCTTTCTCTCCCTATTTCAAGGCAACCTATGGATAAACGAATTTTAAATTCGACCAACCTCAATCTGGTAGAAATAAAGTTGCTCTACTGACTAGTCGCAAATGAGAGACTCTGTCCCGACTCTCAGCCACGAATTCAACGACGAAGAGACGCTGCCAGTGCTATCGAGCGAACAGAGATGTTACTAATTTTCTCCGAGATATGCTAATAGGTGAGTAGCCTCCAAACACAACCAACAGAGCCCCCGATATGATTCACGTCGGCACGTCGTTTTGCTTGCGTGAGGGAACGCGATGCCGAAAAGTTTAAAACAACCCACGGTTGATTGAATGATATTCATCGTCGACAGTCCAACGCAAAGATTATCAGCAAAATAAACGAGAGAGTATCCACGAAAAAAAAATTCGAACGGCAGTCCATCGCAACCCTTCGCATCGATATCCGTTCTCCACCTCCTCTCTCAAAAATCCTATGCAGCTATTCAACACTCCACCTACCTCAGCCGTCCACCCCCTGCTTCCCTGCTTCTTCATCTCCTCAAACCAAAGCAAATACCCAATCTCTACTGCATAAATTAGGCTATGCATACCTTGCATTGATGTACGATACATATTTCATTACATCATTTCAAACGTTCGATCTGTGAAAAAGATGTTTACCCTGAATTGATACAAGCAATCGTACTCATACCCAGATGCGCACGGACGAGGATTCCACTACCAAAAACAGGGATAGCTGTCTGTGCCCACCGCAAGGTTCGAACTTGCAGCCTTCAGATGTCCGATTCGGACTTTTCGATTTGAGTCTGATGCTCTTTCCAATTGAGCTAGGCAGGCCTTCAAAAGTTACGACTCACCCCAAATCATAGATATTTCTTGATGAAAATTCAGGTAAGCTAAATCTCAAACATTCTATATTTGTTTTTTGTAAACAAGTATTCGAAGCACAGCTAATTATAAGAGTCTGACGTTCCATCCGATTGAGCTAGCTGGCGGGCACCTAGAGTGAAGATTGGCGGAACCATCTGATGATCCTCGCGCATTTTAAAAGAAAAAAAATATGATGAGATATCTCTGTATCTGGATCCTTCACGAAGAGGGATAAGGATGAATTGGAAAACTTCTATGAGTGCCGAGTGTGGAGCATTTCGCGAGTTATAGTTTTCCCAACAAAACACGAAAAAATAAACGCGTGACGTGTCTTGTTTGCGCCTTCCAACCATGTTGACATGCAAGTCACCTGACGTATTAACTACGTAGCTAATCTACGTACTGACTCATGTGTCTAACAAACGACGTGCCTCCTGCCTTCATCTCTCTACA
>KN839085.1:0-13029 GCA_000827195.1 Laccaria amethystina LaAM-08-1
TAATATTTATAAAAAGATATTGTAACATTTTAAACTCAGATTGGTGAAGATAATATTCATAAAGCGATATTGTCACATTTTAAACTCCGCCTACAGGATCAATTACCTAACCACAGCACCACGGCATTCCTAAAATGGTAGGAAGCCAAAAAATCCGCGCAAGGGACCCAAAAATTTCCGCGCACAAATAATAATTTTTGCAGCACTTGATAATATTTCTGCGCACCATATAAATCTGTCAATAAGCTTCTGCGCATTAGTAAAAGTTTCTGCGCAACCAAATGTATTTTTGCGCACAAATGTCAACTTTTCGACGCACAACTAACATTTCTGCGCACTGAAGTAATTTCTGCGCAAGTATATAAAGAGTTCTGCGCAGTGACTTTATTTCTGCGCAGCACTACCAATATTTTTGCGCACAACATGTATTTTTGCGCGCTAGTACATAAACTCTAGGAATACTTACCCAAACGGACAGCCATAATCGTCGTCATCGCCCAGGAGAATTTGATGACTCTCCAGACCGCCGTCAACCGGTTGCGCAAGTCCACGTTGATCAAACAACTGAATCCTCAGTGGCCCGAGTTCACAAACATCTCCCTGCTTCTGATGTTCCCGAACTTCTCAAACGTCGCTTCCAGATTATCAATATCTGGCGGCCCATTGAAAACCCAGCATTTGATTGGCCGCTGGGACTATGCGATTACAGAAGCGTAGACCCCTCAGACGTCGTGCCTGTGGCCCTTATCTATCCTGATCATGAGGGGGAGACGCTTGGGGTGAAATACAATCCGAATCACAAGTGGAACTATTTCCGTGGCATGACGTCAGAGGAGGTCGTGTTGATCAAGTGGTGCGCAGGCATAACGGATTTTTTTTTGTTCCTTCCCTGATTTTGTCCCACTCCTCTTAGTTTTGATTCTATTCAAGATGGAACTGTGGCCGTTTTCACTCCCCACACCGGATTCAATGATCCAACAACGCCCAAGGGCAGTCCTTTGCGACAGTCCATTGAGGTCAGGGCTTTAGTTTTTTACGACTGATGCCCGCCTTGAACTTCGCTGAGTTTGGATAAGCATTGTCATTTTATTGTACAGATGTATGTAAATATATGAACAAAGAAGAGTCGTGCTGAGTAGTGGTGAATCATGGGTATATAAAAAATGCGGGCAGAGTTCAAGGGGGTATCCCGTCTCCTCCTGTTTTTTTTTTTACAACGCCCCCTCGGCCCGACTGGGTCGGTTTTCAAAGCTTGCCTTCACATGTTGGGCATAATCGACGTTGAAAGCATCGCTCGATACGCCTAGCGCCGACTTGTCGCCAAAGAAATATGTCGAGTTGCTCTTGCTTTGGGCAATAGCTCTGAGCTGTTCCAGGCGTTTCAGTTCAACCAAAGTCGCCAAAGCACGTTGACGCTCTTCTGGTCGGACGTCATCTTTATTCGCGGCGATCGAGCGCGCGATATTCTCGACCTGCTGGGCGATTGCAGAGGACTCCATAAGGGCTTGCTGTTGCCTAGATTTTGTCCAGAATGATTGTTATTCAACAGCCCGCGATAAAAGGTAAATGCGAAACTTGCCGGGCCTCGGCTTCCCTGACTACCGTCTTGAAGTGTGCGTCTGCTTCGTTTGACTTGGCTTCCAGCTAGGCAAAGAGCGCAGACGTTTCCAAATTAAATGAAAGTCAGTGAACACATTTGCTGGACTTACATGACCCTCGCTTTCCAAGATTACCCGTTGTTTCTGGCCCTCGGCGACATTGATTTGCGCTTGGGTGTCCAGAAGTTGCTTCCGACGATTTCGTTCTGCCTCCATTTGGAGTTCAAGTTGACGCTTTGCGGAATATGGGATTTAGCCGTCATGGATAAAGCTGCAAGAACAAACCTCGACTTCCCTGTTGGCGGGTTGGAAAGTTTGAATCTCGAATCTGGTGCACTCGACTCCCCAGTTCTACAATTGGGCGATATTAAAAAAGTACGCAGAAAAGGCCGCAACCCACCAAAATGGAACTCCCAATAACCGTGTTTAATCTCTTATTGAGTTCATTACGATCACCAATGACCTAACTCATGCATGAGATCCTGTTAATAAATTGTTTAACATTTAGCACGTACTTGATCGTACGTGAAGTGACCCAACACAGACCGCACTGCTGACATTCCGGTATTTTTGACATTCTCCTGAACGTCGCTGACTTCAAAGCAAGCCTGACATCTCCATAAAACCGAGAACGACACGAAGTTATAGGGAATATACTTTGTATCCATCCGTGATTCGGTAGAACAAGGACCCTGAGCAACTTACAGGGACCTGACAAAAGTACATATTAGTACCAGGTAAGACCCTTCCTTGAGTTGGATCCTATGTACACACATTGTCAGCGGTGTAGCCTGGGAGCTGTCGAATATGAGTTAGCTTGATGAGGGGAGAGCATCACGGGGAATCCTGACATTGGGGATTGAGATTGACGATTCGCGAAGATCGACGTTAAGAACGGTGTGATATAATGGAATTGCCAAGTTCAATCCTGGACTGAGCTGAATAGGGCTTCGTCCTAAGCTAGTAAAAAGGCCGGTGAATGATTGAGAAGTGACCAAAAAAAAAGTCTCTACCTAAGACGCCACCCCTCATGTCCTTGCTGGATAATGGTTATGAAGTTCCTTGGCTTCCCGAGAACACGTCTGGGAATGCCCCTTTGCACACCCCTCCTAGCTGCGACGGCAGCGATGCCTGTCAGCGCTCTTCCAGTCGCCGATTGGGTCGATATAGTCGCAAGGCTCATTAGGAAAGATTAAGCGGTGGTGACGGTCCTGAGTCCAAGTGAGAAAGCAGTGGGAGATGATAGACACGAATTAAGCACGCACCTCTTTATAAGTAAAAGCTGGTTAGCGTGCCGAAAGGACGCGTCCACAGTGCACACACCGGCACAGCCACGGAGTTCAGCGTTCATCTCTTTCAAATCTTTCTGACCCTCGCGGAACCCGGATATTCTCGGAGAAAACCAACAGTAATTGTGAGCCTTCATTTTTTTCTTTCGCTGCCAACTGTCGACAACTCGAATGTAATTATGTAGAAACGAGACACGGCATCAGACCTCTATTTTGGGCTTTGTTTGCCATCGCCTCCGCCGCTCCAGCCTCCAGGGCGGCCTCAGCTATCGGCCTTGTTCGGGTCCTTTTTTTAGAGATTAAGCTTTCAGGTCGGCTCAAGAGCCAACTTTGAACGTCGCAAACCCTCTTCCACTGCTGGCAAAGCCCCGGCCTCGACCGCTTTCAAGACCCTCGCCAAATCGACAGAGGGCGCAAAGGCAGCCAAGAACAGCAGCGCCTGCTGATGGGGAGAAGAAGTGAAAGAAGGGCCGAAAGGAAACCTACTCCTCTTACATCTACGAGGGTACTTGCCTTACCTGATACATCTCTCGAACTGAAATCAACTATTCAAACAGAGGTCCACCCTGACACTGGTATCTCCAACAAGGCGATGGTCATCCTTAACAGCTTCGTGAACGATATCTTCCAACGCATTGCATTACATAACTCAAACATTGGGTCCACCCCGACCTGGTATCTCCAACAAGGTGATGGCCATCCTTAACATCTTTGTGAATGATGTTCTCGAACGCACTGCTTCGTCGCTGGTTGGTTTTTCCTATGATTGTATACTTTATTTTTGCTTACCCCGCCAACTGCCTAGCTAGTCGTCGGCCTTGGTACGCGAGCTGCCCCGTCTGCACAGAATGTCAAGAAGCGTTCGAAGCTACGCTGAATCAGTATTTCGTCAATCTCGTCATCTCCGGCCACGTCCATGTCTACGCGCTCTGCCACGATTTTCAACGGCACCATAGACCCTAACGAATTGAACAACCCCAAGTTTCCGTGGTACACCGCAAATGGGACTGCAGGGCACTATGATGGGTTGAATACTTTGAATGCGACGCTGGCGCCGTTTAGCAATGTGCCGTTTGATACGCATTATGGGTGGAGTCGACTCATTCTGCCTGGTGAACCCTTTCCCGCGTCGCCGACAACGCGTTTGCAGAGTTCTCTTCAGCGGGCGCGCATCCGCTGCTTGCAAAGTTTCGGCCAACACCGTTTCCAAGGCCGAAATCGACAGAGGGTGTAAAGGCAGCCAAGAAGACAGCGAAAGCCGCAGCGCCTGCTTATGGGGAGAAGAAGAAGCGAAAGAAGGTCCGAAAGGGAACCTACTCGTCTTTCATCTACAACGGTACGCGCCTTACTCGATACACCTCTAAGCGCCTAAATAACCCTCAACCCAGCTTCCTTCCCTGCATGCTCTTATTCACTGCGATATCCTCTATACGGCCTACCTTACCAATGCCTCTGAGGAACTTTCGCTCAATAAAGCAGCAATAAAGACGACGATCTGGATTACGACGAGGGAGAAGTAAGTGGTGGGAGAGAGGCGTTGCTTGTTAAAGGCCGTTGAGTATGCCTCCACGCCGGGATCGGACACGATGGTGAGGACAGAGAGAGCTGATAGGTGCGAGTCTTTCTTACACGTCGTATCGTCGTTACCTGAGTATTTGTTCGTATTTTGAGCCCGTCACACAACTGACCTTGTTCTCCATCCTGCAAGTATCGTCATCCGACATCTACACACTATCCGTTGACCAGCCGGGAGGCAACCGGGAGGTTGAAGACCCATATTACCTCCAGTCGAAAACTGCTGTAGCCCGAGAATTTGTGGATGGCCCGACCCGTTGGCTATCTGATTATGAATGCCCAACTCCATTACCATCCAATTAAAACCCCATCATGGCCGTACGCCGCAGTGCTTCTCCTCGCCTTTGATTTGGAGGAGGCTGCTATACATAAAATTTGGCATATCCGCCGAGAGCGATTTGCTTTCATCAAAGTTCTTCCATAATACATATGTAGGCGCTTCCGTTCTGCCTCAGCTCAACTCCAAGACCCCAATTCTGCCATCAATTAGAAGGTCCTGGAAGGTCACGATGAGAGATTTGTCGTTGACTGCTCATTCATTTCAATTATCTTCGGTGGGAAGTTGCCTACTGTATCTTTGACAATGACAGGACCATTGGACCAACACTCCACTGATGTCGCGAGTATGACGAGAACCCACTCATTTTGTAACGACCAACATTCTTTCAAATCGGCGGTGGTAGGGCCGGTGTTGAAATTCACCCGAAACGTTGCTGATCGTTTCCATTGGACATGTCTAGGTAACTCAGAGGGTTGAGCTGATAGAAATCTATATTGGCATTGGCTTCAATTATTGTGCCAACCAGTTCCTCCATTGTCTTTCGCGCGAATACCAACATGGCTGCCCACGCAGGAGCATAATATCCTGTAATTATGACCCCATTCTCGTTATCCAGACTGGCATCCGAGATTACACGTTACGATCCCATGATGAGTTGCAACCAGTGTCAGAAACATTGTTGTGCAGTCGGCGGGATTCGAAGTTTAAAAAATCAAGGGTGGGCTCATTCTTGCTGCCAGACACTTGATATGAAAAAGATGTACATCTCAGCCCGTACACCCCAAATTGCAAGACCAGTACATGATTTTATGCCGGTTGCAAATTTAAAGGGGTGTCAGTTGAATCCCTCAAAGTATTTCAAACTCCTATTGAAGACATGGTTATTGAAATGTTCAGTGGACAGTGAATGATACATAATGGGCTTTATGGGGTTCAGATGAAGCAGGTAACCTGTCCAAGGTTTATTAATAGCGAAGGCCACGTTCGATGCTGACATCGGACTGTGAACTGAGTGAGAGCAACACTTGCTCCCTGGAGGTTACAATTCACCGCAGAGAAAACCGGGGGCAGGTCCTGCCTACATAGAATCCAGTCGGATTTAGGAGACCGATTCCGACGACATGCGTCGCTTCACTTTCTTGAGGAGCTTTCACGCGGGGCTGTCAGTAAATCTCTCTCTCACAATCAAACAGTCAAGTTTACTCCATACCTTTCTGCCCGTGACTCCGGCACGTCGCGGTTGCCCAATGCCTTTGCGGTCAGGGAAAACACGAATGTGTCTTCCATTGCGAACTTTCGGCATTCTGAATCGACTTGGCGACTCCCTGCCCAAACCTGAAGCATTCACGTTACACGCTTCGCGGCGCAATGCACCTATTCATCGCCTTTGAGTCCGTGCGTTGAAGCCTTTATATTCTTTTCAGCTACCTAGTTAAGCAGACGTGCCGCATCAATAATATGAAGTTGTGATCGTCGAGGATGGCTTACAGCTTCATCAGAAAGTTCTGTAAACTTAGTGGGGTTAGACGGCGGTGCCATTCCATTCAAATGTTCGACATCTTCCAAGCTGAAAGTCAATCTATCTATACGCGTGAGATAAGTGCGATGGCGACATTGTTTGAAGTTGACTGGCAAAGACTCACAAACCACAGCCCAAAAACCTTTAAAAAGACCAAGACACAGCGACGTTTTTCTAAGCTCAAGCACCTTCATTTACTGCCTGGTAAGTCATCGTGCACCAACACTGAAGGTGAAGAGGAATGACCTTCATTTTAGAATTTTTACTACCCTTTGAACAAAGTCTGCTGCTCTCCGCTGTCACCTAGAGCTTATATTAACGCACTGACTCTAGTCATGTCTGTCTTCGTCAACGGTAATACTCTCGTCGTCAGCGCTATCGGCCCCGGAAAGCTCCACTTGCTCTCTTACCAGAGCAACGCGAAAATCGTAAACCACGTTGGTTTCATCCCGACCACCAAGACAGGCGAGACGAGGTTCGTTATTTCCCACAGCTACACGTTCGAGAGATTCGCCTTCTTCTGGGAGGGATCCGGCGAGGCTGTGTACGGCATTGGAACGTCTTTGGTTCGCCAGCCAGTTGGAAAGAGCTGGGCAAGCGCCTCCTTGGCTAGCTGGGGTAGCCCCACCATCACCACTGCCAATGTCACCGCCCAGCTGACCAGCGCCGTTACCCGCGACAATGCAATTACCGCTTTTATCATCCCCGACTTGATCTAGGTGTGGGTTTGAAGATGTCGATGTCGAACTAGGAGAAGTGGTGTGATGTTGGCTTGTATTGTGAGAGATGGTGTACTGTAGTGTACTGTAGTTGAGGACATTGTAGGATCATTTGAATTGTAAGCGGGTGATTGATGTGTTTCTACCGGTGTTCCTAAAATCGAGAGGTGGTAAATGTCCTGCGCACACTTTGCCTCGGGGGTTGTAGGAGTGAGTAAGGTTGAAAATCATTAAAAGCTCACCAAAATTGTAATAGGCCCGGGGAATGCTCCCCGTTGATGCAGTTTGTTACCCACATCAAAGAAGAGGAAGGAATTCGGCTGACTGAACTCAAGAAAGAAATTACGTCCAGACGCAAGCTGACGGCATATCGCGGGAAGAGTTGTGGCTCCATGTAATACCTATGTAACATAAGTCGGAGATTAGCGTAGGTGATGTCCCGTATGAAAACAATAAATTAGGCACTATATCTGTGTTGTGGGACATTCGAGTTGAGCCGGTTCTCCGAGCATGCAATCAACCCATTGTTAATGCATAACGTAGCGAAACTAATGCGGAAGCAACGTCAGCCTTCCACACCAGAATCATACATGCTCACCGACTTAGTAAGTGGCAACTTGCTTCGTGAATCGTTATAGGCAATTAAACCCGCAGGCGGCGAATGTCGCAGCCGACGGTGAGTCGGAACGAGGAAATCGCGAAATTGCAGGAGGACAGCTTCAGGACCAAAGCAGGACACGCGGAGTCTGTAAAGAAAGCACAAAGGATCGAGTAAATTTCAGGATGCCAGGGCCCTTCACGTGGTCAGTAGTATGGGAACGCGGATTGAAAATTCGAGAGCTCGAGGGGTCACAAAGCCGGCAGGTTGCCTCAAAAGTCAGCCCTGTTCAAGTTTAACGGTGGGCTGCGATTGGGAAACGCTGTCGTCGTTTCAAATAGCTCGTAGTATTGGGATAGACACCCCGTTCGTGGTAGTTGCGATCAAACTTGAAACGGGAGGTTGATGATAAGTCGTAGTTTGGGCTGTGGAAGAGAAAAACTGCACCAACACCTGTCAGCGCTGAGCACAACTCTCGGTCCAGCAATGTACACCTGATGGCCATGGGTGGGGGCACTGGGGAACGGATTTGGAATTTGAAAGTTTAATGCCAGTCCAAAAATTGCAGTGGCTGCGTGCTGCGACCAGTAAGTTTGGGAATTGGAAGTTACGGCGTGGATAGCGTCGATCGTTTACGGCGGCACTTTCCGTGACGAAAAAACGTGACCCGCCGCCCAACGCGTGGAAACCCCTGTATCGTGCGTGCTGCATCCACATCACATTACCGCCAATGTTACCCGGCACCAACGCCCTAGATAAGGTCAAGGTGTACCTGGTACTTTGACACCTCACCTTAGATGATGTTGTGACATTCACACGCCTTGCGAGCCACTTTAAAGTTTAAACACGACATCCTCCAACCACAACCGATCCCTCAAAGTAACCCATCAATTCCGCCCGCCGTCCTGCCCCCGCCTATTACGAATTTTCTTGGAGCTTTGTTGGAAATGTCTACCGATGTTATTGATGATTGTTGGGACATATTGCAAGATTACTTGTGGGAGAAACCTGTATTGCCGCTTACATCAACGGACTTTCAGTTGTTCAAACAATTTGGATGGCCGTGCAGTGGATTGAGTTGAGTAGATACATTTCTTATGTAGTAAAATGTAGCCGCAATATCATCGGGTATATGGAGGACAAGGAATCACACGTAGCGCAACATGTACTTTAATTAAAGCAAGTACACGTGATGACGGCGGAAACTGCCGCCGTACACAATCGCCGTAATACGGCGCCGGAATTTCCAATGTACGAATGCCCTCGCTGCGACATGTGTTCCGAACCACAAGGCTGCCGGACCGAGCCAATTTCAGTGAGTTCTGCTTGCAGTGCGCACACGTTCTCGAAGGGTAGGTCGGATGGGCAAGATAATACAGCATTTGCGATTGATGGCGTAGAACAGCAAGATACTCATACGGTAGAGATTAGCGTAGGTGGTAGCCCTGATAAGAATATGTCGTGAACGTCAGTGTCAGTACGACGTTATGGGATAATGATAGAAACGGTCCGTGGTAGTAGCACAGTGGGATGAGAGTATAACAATGCCGGATGAAAGGATGAGCTTCGAACATGAGTATCTGGCGCTTTCGCATAGACGACGTGGTCATGAACCAGAAATTAATTCTATGACGCTAGAAAGCGCCGGTATACACTCCACAAGGGAGTGAAAAGCCACCTTGAGTTCCGGGGCCTTGTGGAATGGTAATGTGCCATAGTTCCCAAGGCCTGCAATTCATCCCGGGGAGCCGTCGTTGGCGCATGACGTGGCTAAACAGACGCTGAAGCAACGTGAGCCATCGGCATCAAGACTGTTCAGTGTTACTACTCACCAGCTCTTCATACTTGCGTGGCAACCTCTTCTTGGTTTCATCGTAGACAACATCGGTGAAAATCAGAGACCGGAGACGGGGAAGTTGCAAGGCCATCAGTGCCTCCTCGGGAGCTGCAACGTGCTCCATTGAATCGCTCCAAGATAGTCTGGACTACACCGGCTCCACCAACCGCATGCGCTTCGCCAGGGTTGCCAGCACCGACTCCACAGCGGTCGCAGGTTCTATTTTCACTCTGCTCGCCTTAGCTGCCATCGACGCCCACGAAGTTGACGAAGTCGTCTACGTCGGTGGCACCACGTGTCTGCCTGGGCTTGACGAGCGTATCTGCCTCGGGGCCCGCTTCAATGAGGAAATTGAGGCCCCTGCTCTCGCGGTAGCGTCCTAGGCGGAGGTATCGGGGATCCCACAACAATCTTGGTTTGCGGCTGCGCAGCCCAGGCCGCCCTGTTCTCTTCTATCAGCGAAGATGCCGGAAGCCTTCACAAGGGACAACCAAGGCCAACCACGTGAGAGCCAGATCGCGGACGCTGGGGGTTCTCCTACCTGACCCCGCTGCGGAAAATATTCACAACAAGCCTTGGGGACTCTGGGTGCCCATAATTCAAAAGGACACTTCCCTCCCGGTGCGCAGATCGGTGTCATTCGACGCTGGTACGTAGGAGTCGAAACGGTTTGCCTTGGAGGTGTATGAGGTTAAGGACGCTATCCGGGTCGAGAGGGTGCAGCTGCCTAAGGCCGAGGTAGACGGCGATAACGAGGAGGAGGGGGACGAAGAGATCGAAATCCAGCACGATACCGTTGCCAACCCTGCTCTACTCGGAGCGCTCGAGTTGGAAGCGCTTCTTCGGATCAAGGTTGAAAGGAAAGGCCCTCAAGCAAGTGGGAAAGCGGATCACGACGATTGAGGTACAATTCATTCTCGGGATTGATGAGAATTTGGAGGTTGATTTGAGGGAGGCTGGCAAGGATGGCGCCAGTAATCAACTGAGAGCACGAGCTCAGGCTTTCGTAAATGTGAGAATCACGCAACGACTCATGGCGGTATATATACCTTCCTTTGCCTGAGGAATTCACGCCAAAGGACGCAAAAGTAGCGGTTCTGGCGTTGATAGTGCCAAGAGTCGGGAATGCAGTGCAGATGAAGAGCTGGGTTTACGGTAGTACAGGATGCTTGACCAGAAGTGATTGGAAGCGGTGTATATGCAGTCTACATTCGTGTCATGGAGCAGGGGGTAGAGGAAGGTGTCTAGGATACCTTGCAGCACGGAGTTGGCACGGAGAGAAGGTTGCAAGGATCAAGTGTGTGGGAAGAGGAGGATGTAGCGGCTGCGTTCGTTGCTCAGAGGGGAAATTGGAGCGGAAAGTGGACGTAAATTTCGAGAGGGGCTATAACTCGCTCACAGTGTCCTCTGCAGAAAGTCTCTTATGCACCTCATCCTCAGCCAACGCATCATCGCCTCCAATGTACATAATCTTACGACAGCCTAAAGAGTTGGTGGTCACGTTGGCTTGCAAGCGAGTGGATTCCTCAATCGTGGGATCCAAGCTCGTATGGAAAGAGTCGAATGAAGGGGCATGTGTCGTCGATGCTTTGGGCCCGAGCCTAGAGGGAGTTTGAATAACTATCCATCAGCACCATGCGCGTGACTGTGAAGGCTACGGTTGGCGCCTGGGTTCAGGTCTAATTTTTGCTTCACTTGACGGTTGATGGGTTCTTTGGGGTCCTTGATCAAGTATAATCGTGAGATCCTGTGAGCTTTAAGTCGGTCACAGGAATATATCGGACAGTTTTGAGGTATGTGCCATCGTTAGATAAGGCTCGGTCACTAAAAATCAACTAAAAAATACAAACCACTGCGTCAGACGTCTTGAGCTGCGTTCGTTTTTTTGCAATACGTGACCTCTATTGCAAAAAAACAAACGGGCTTCAGTCAAGGCCGGTCCGCTGCACTCGTTGCGAGTTGCGAGTCAGGTAATATATACCCACAAGGTGACAGTTACTCATGGAGAATAGTGCATCCCGCGCACGGAAAAAGCAATGTTTTGTCCCCTGCAGCGAAATCCTTTGTTACTGGGGATGAAGAAGCCGTGTATAATTTTTTTTTTGCATGAAAGACATGTCAATGTAGTAGAGCGCATCTGTACAAGATTTCAAAAAAAGTTGGTTCCCTGGGACGTTGCTACAATACGAATGAGCAAACCCCTCACCTTTCAGCACTCCAGAACGGGCAGTATTGGGTCCGCGCGAACGCCGTCCCAGATACGACAGTTGAACACAGCAGACCATTTCAAAGAAATCTTAGTGCAACAAGCTCACGGAGACCAGACCTCAAGTTCGACGGAATATTGCCAATAAAACATACCCAGGTACTTCCTAATGTGCGAACATTACCTTTCCTTGTGGGCAACTTCTGGACTTCTGTCACACCCTTACAGAAGCGGTGTCGAGTCCCCCAAACACCCCTCAGATTTTGAGAATTCCTGTCAAACTTAGACCTGAACCCAGGCGCCAACCGTAGAAGGCGCTTCCGTCTCGTCTCAACTCCAAGACCTTAATTCTGCCATCGATCACTCATAGAATGTCCTGGAAGGTCACGTTGAGAGACTTGCTGAGATTTGTCGTTTCATTTCAGTTACTAAGTATGCCCTACTAGCACCTTGACACACCCACCTACGAGTCAGCACAATTTTGATTGTGCACCTTCTAAAAAACTTTTTGTCACAAAAATTAGTATATGACTTCCTAGCTCTTGTCGCAAGGCATGTATTGTACATAAAGTACACAGCACATGGTAGCTGACGCAACCTAGCCCTTACCTTGGGTGTTGTTGTGTAGAGGCGTGCTAAGCAACTGACTAGCTAGAAGTATGAGACTTATATTATAAGGGCGTAAGCTGGCCCCTTATATACCCTACAGGATGGTCCGTGCTACTGTGTGTACGTATTTGACATAGAACAATGTAGAACAATGACTATTAATAGTCCATTGTTCTTGGTTACCATTGTGACGTGTATAGTCATGTGATTGATTGTCAACACTCCCCCTCAAGTAGTGCAGCGTTAGTGCACATACTTGTCTGTGAGTACAAGTCTGGTTTATACATCAGGAAAATGTTTTTTTGCTGTAATTTGGTCATATTTATGTAGTCTATGTCGGTCCTATAGGTTCATATAGGTTACACGCAAACCTTTGTAGGCTATGATAGGTAGTAAATCCTACTGTACATTATAAGTAACTCTACTGAAGTCCTGAAGGATACTATCACATCAGTGAGTCTGAGCGAGGAGCTGGTGTGACGGGGAAACAAGGCGGCGTGTGGGATACACACTGCCCCGTACTGCTCGTAAGGCTGCAGGAGACGTAAACGGGGCAGTATGTGGGATGCACACTGCCCCGTCACAGTCTTACCTCCCCCTGCTTGCTCAAACGACGCTGCAGGAGGACCCAACGACACCAACGAGGAATGTGTGATGCACTCCGCCTCGCGTTGGTGTCTGAGGTTGTGCACGCCCTCCTCCTCATTGCCCTCCGCTTTGTTTCCCCCCTGTCTCCTCCTCGTCATTTCCTGCTGGCTGACAGCACCTGTTGGTTGTGGTTGCAGGCGCCCTGTGACAC
>KN839091.1:0-14715 GCA_000827195.1 Laccaria amethystina LaAM-08-1
ACCCAGTGGTGGTGAAAGCGTTGAATAACAACGACACAGCTTTCAAACCGAGTGCTGCAAGATCCTTCGGCTCTCCATCTTCGGGACATTGCTGCTGCATATAAGCAAGCAGCCTTTCCATATCCTCCATCGTCATTGCTCGGGCATGGGTTCGATCAGCCTCACCGTCCTTGTTCTTGCATGCATCGTGCATGTCTTCAACAGCGGCACTCCGAACTGGGTTTCCGACGAATCGCGTGTTGACCTCATCGAAATGCCAGCGGCCACGGTAGGTGTCGCTATCCCTATTTCAAAAAGTAAGTTCGACATGCATGCAAGTAAATAACGTAGAACTCACATTGTGTCATAGTGCCGAATAAATGCTGCATGGATAGCATTCGCCGTGGAGACACCAAGGTCCTCCGTAAAGCACTTGTATGCCATGAACATGGCAATTGCGACGGGCGTGCATTTCACAGGGGGTCCCGTGAATGCAGTCGGAAACTCGGGATCCATCGTTACGTCTGTGTCCTCCCCCTCCTCTTTAGCCTGGCCAATTTCGGTGATATCCTCATCATCGTCATTCTCTTCATCGATGCTCAACTTCTCACCCTCCTCTGCCTGCCACCGTTCCTCAACGCGCTCTTGCTCCTCCTGTGCGAAGCTGGCTAGCCACTCCATCCCTCGACGAACATGTCCGTCATAACCATTGGTTGTGCTTTCAGCCTTGCCGTGCTTTTTCTTTGCGTTCGTTGCAGTCTTTTGGATTGATGCATAGGTTTGTTTTGGCAACACCTTCTTGGTAGACGTAGACTTCTTGGAGGGTTTGCTTTGGTTCTTTGAATGCGGAGACATGGCAAGAGAAGGATAACTTGACGGGGTACAAGGTGACTGACATAAAATATATTGTGGCTTGATCAATGGTGAAACACGGGGATCTCACTTAGAGATCCATTTATTGCAGGCGAATAGCATTCAAGTACAATAATAGAAGAATAAACTACTCTTCGTCGCCAGTAAGATCAATAACTACATGACCTGAGGAAGAGTACAGGTCATCGTCGTCGTTGTCCGAGTATACCTCAATGATCTCGAGCACCTCCCTCTCCTCACTTCCATCAGAAGCATGCCCAGTAAGATCGACGACCTGCTGAGAATGTTCAACAGCCATCCCACCTTCCTCATCTGAGGAGTCGTCAATCTCGATGACATCATCCCAATCCGAACGGTCACCAATGGTCTTGACACCATCCGAAGTGGCTTTCGTGGGCTTCTGTGATTCACCACCAGGAAGAATCTATGAGGCCGTGTCAAAGGTTAAAGTCTAACATACAATTACGAAGAGAAGTGCTCACAGGAACATACAGCTCATGTTTGTCAAGCCGTGGTTTTCCAGAAACTCGGTGGTATTCATCCACAAGTCCAGCAGCTGAAGAACGGAGAATGGGTCCAGGTACCCAAGCATTCCCAGATTCATGAGTTCCGGCACCGCGAGATGTTCCAGTGGCTGTGAGTGCGACGGGGGTGACAGAGGGCAGCCAAACTTCAATATCGTAAGATGCAAATGCCGTGGGCGAGTTAATTTTGATGCCCGTTTTATGGATGTGCCGAATCGAGTTGACACCCAACCCAGTGTTTCGCGTTGTTGGCGGCTTGCAATGCGCCTAGGGATTTAAAAGGTAAGTGTCCTTGTGAAGTTGAGACAAAAGAACTTTACCATTGCAAGTTCTCGCACACATTGCCCGTTCCATACTTTGGTCGAAAACCTATCAAGGATGTTATCCCAACCAAACAGCTGCTGGCACAGCACAGCTAATGCAGCCGTATCCGGAAGCTTTGAAACCCACATCGCAGTGTCAGGCTTGAAATCTGGGTCATTCTCTGATGTGATCGGGTTAGCATACAAATGAAGGACAGATGGATCAGGAAAATCTCCAGGGATACTAGCTGCCAAGGATGGGTAGCGAGCCCCTAGGATGTTGTCGGGATTCAGAGTAAGTGCGTTTTTGAGATCTTCACGCCAGCCGATCAGAAAAGTTTCCAGCTCGTGTTCAGGGAGGCTAAGCGTTGCATCGTAAAGGGAGTGGGCCAGGTCGGTAGTGGATAATGGCAATGCCTTTGTCATACCACAACCCTTTAATCCGGCCTTTGGTCGATATGAGAAACATCCATCGGTGGGTGGGTAGGTGTTAGGCTTACTGGATTATAATCACCTCCTAGCATAATCGCGAGAAAGAGGAGACTTGCAGGATTCAAAAAATTGGGGCCACTGGCCTCCACAATGTAGATCTCGACACAGTCGCGATCAGAGGGATCTTGCGGACTGCAAAAGAGGGTTGCGAGGGGTCAAATATTGTGAGACAGCTATGAGCATACCTTCTGATCACATGGGTTCCTCCAAAGAGAAAAATATCGCTGTCGCTCGTCATCACCACATCAAAAGCTCCTGTCCTGTCAAGATATGCCATCTCTGCCTCAGCTTCAGCTGGAGCCTATGAAGCGATGAGAAACAAAGTTAAAATGCAAATTTTGAATAAACCGTGCATCATGAGAATAGAATCCAAAATTTTGAATGATTTTTTTGAAGTCTTGGGCAAGGTAATGCTCAGCGGCGCCGACAGCAGTATTCCGCTTCTCAGATGGGCGCTTCGCACCATCGAACACAAAAACAACGATCACTGGAAGATAGGCAAGGCCAGCAACGCGATCGAACAGCAGACGAAGCTCTGCATTCTTGCCCAGTGAGGCCCGCGCTGCTCCCTTCCTTCGTACACTTTCAATTGCTCCTTGCGCTTCATACATCCATGGGCTATTTAGCGAGAATTAGTCTAACGAATTATAGCGTTTGGGAGAACCTTACCTTGCGTCAACGGCAATGATGAGGGCGCCAGTTGTGTGCCGCCGTGTCTCCCAGCCCTCGCGGACCGTAAACTCTGTAAGGGAACGTTTCTGTGAAATTGCGGCAAGAACCTAAAGGAATCGTTAAAATGACAATGGGAAATGGTTATAATAGCAACCAACCTTCCAAAGACCCGGAATACCCATGTTGTTGTCGAGATATCGTGTAGACAAGCCTCCAGCTTACGATGATGTATGATGTCTTGCCTAGTTCTAAAAATATACCACAGCACCAGGATTGCAAGGTTCACTAAAGACAGAATGAAAGAAGGACTGTAGCTAGGGTAAAGGTATCTGCAGGAACATTGACCTCCAAAAATCAAACCTCTGACAGCTACACGACCGCAGTGACAAGAAAAACGGAATCAACAAGCACCAGGAGAGCCGCGCGTGTGATTCACAGTGCCACGCATCGACACCCTGTGGTTGTTGCAAAGTCAGAAAATCTTTGCCTAGCAAATGTGAGACAGATTTCGGACTTGCCTTGCAGCAAGATCATGTCCATGAAGTCGAAAGGGTTGGTTTTGTTAAAGTGCTTCTTGTTGCCGAGTGAAACCAACAGGCGATCGGCGACAAACTCGATGTGTTGGCACATGAGGTCTGCATTCATTCCGATGAGCTTGATGGGTAGTGCATCTAGGAATATAATGTTAGCACAAGACACTTTGCAAGGAAGAAAAATGAGCACACCAGTCAAGAATCCGTGTTCGATTTTCACAGCCTCGACAATGATGTGCTTAACGACCTCGGGGTGGGAACAACGCTTCAAGTGGATGAAGAGGAGGCAGGCAAAGTCGGTGTGCATACCCTCGTCACTGCGGATAAGCTTGTTCGAGAAGGCAAGTCCAGGCGTAAGCCCTCGCTTCTTCATCCAGAAGATAGACGTGAAGGAGCCGGAGAAGAAGCCCTCGACAGCCGAAAATGCCACCAGACGCTCAGCGAATGTTGACGCTTGATCTGAGATCCACCTGAGAGCCCACTCTGCCTTGCGCTTGATGCAAGGAATTGTCTTGATAGCGTCGAAGAGATACTCGTGCAGGTTTTCATTGATGATACTGTCGGAAGCGGCGAAGAAAGCGAGGACATGGAAGATGAAGTGATGTTCATTGTCGTTCATGTGGTTATTCCAGTTGTGGAGATCCTTCGAAAGGTCAATCTCCTGAGCCATCCAGAAAGATGCCTTGGCTTTCTTGTACATTTGCCAAATCTAAGGATGGGCCTCAGTATCGACGCGACATGACTACGAGATGGATGTGTGGCTTACCTCGTTGTACTGTAAGGGAAACAACAAGAATCGGCGCTTTGACGCCTTGAGCAGAGGCTCTTCACCTGATAAAGTTCATTAGATGGTGATGCTTCAAAGACATGAAAACATGTACTGCTGTCCGTCAGTCTCGAGATACCTGATGCAACTGTTCTCGTTGGTTTCGGTATTGTGGCTGCGAGGTTGCCAGGAGCGATAAACAATCAACAGATTTTTAAACTCCGCCTCAATTTTGGAACCATCTCCGCTCACATCCTTTCGCGCAACTCGATTACTTGAGTTCCAGCTCACACATATGGATAGAAAATACTTTAGAAAGGATATAATTTATTATAGTTGTTCTTTCAGTTGTAATTTCTTATTCCGACAAGAGATTTAACCCTCCCATGAGTCCCATAGTTGTTCCGAGTATCATGAGGTCGAGTTAAGTTGAAGAAAGCTTAAATTTGGCTTAAATTTTCGGGAATTTAAGCTGAATTTAATGGATCATCAATTCCGCTCCGTCGCCTCCTTATTTCTGGTGGCAACCATTGGTATGAATATTATCACGAGCTCTAAGCACAACAAACTTCATCTCAAAAATCTCTACCCTCATACACCTCCTTGGCTAGACATAGACTGTGCTCGTATTTTACGTTTGGCCCAATTTATATGCATTGCCTGGGCCAAATTTCTTCCAATGGATCCAATTTTTTTGTCAATATACCATTGCTTGCCAGACTGGTACAACTGACTAGGTATCAAACATGAAATGAAAGAAAGAAAAAATCAAGAATCATGGCCGAAAAGTGTTCTCTGAGATAATAGGCATACGATTATTTTACTTGCAGAGCATCGGTTCACTCAGCCTAAAGCGAGGATGCTATAAATAAAAATCCGCCACTGCTCACAGCCGCCAAGATTTTTTTTTTGCAATCCGAAACTTGAGCACCGGCATTACACAAGTTTGGATGTATAAAAACCCTGACGGCGACTTTCAGGGCAGCATGCGGTGGATGCAAAAGGTAAAGGTAGCAGCATGCTGAGCAACAACTCTTCGTGGGTGTGTACTTGAATCATCTTCTTGCCCAACGAAAGGGATGACAATCTTTTGAGTTCTGAAAGTAAGTAGGCCTGGCAATGTGGACAAAGTAAAGTTGTAGATGATGGTCGAGCATATCAAAGATCTTTAGATCTGATTCGCACTCACCCATCAACACAGGCGCCGTGCGTCTCCCTGCACCACTGTTCGGTTAACGTTCGCTTGCCCATTTGCCCCCGCGTCAGCATCTCGTTGAATCGGATCGCCGCAAGATCCTCGCCACCTCTCTGGGATCTCAAATTTAACAGAATTTAAGCGACCTCTTGAATTCGGGCGAAAAACCTGACTTAACTTATCAGCTGTCTTCTGCCTGCTATTATCCTGTAAGCTCGCATATGTATGTAACTGGTAGCCATACCATTTCATTTCCAATAGTAGCTCATGTCGACGCTGACCTCCCTACGTGGCATTCAGATCGTTTTTAAAGGGCAATGAATATAGTAGCTTGGCGGATGGACTGCAGCAGGATGGTGATTAAGTGATCAGGAAGCAATCACATGCGTAATGTACATGAAACAAAGGCTGTGTGGAAGGTGCGGGGAGGATAGAGGAACAAAAATGGAACACAAGAACAGACTGGATGTCAAGGGACGGCGACGATTTTGCTGTAGACCGTATCTAGAGTACCGATCAATTGTACGGTCGCGGACCAGAATCGCCTGTCACTTTTTGACGTTCTTCTTTCATATGATGGGATCGAACTAGAGTCAGGGTAGATTCATACAAAAAACCTATGTACCTAACACATCAGCAAGACCGCAAACTGTTTGGCGACACTTGGCGTAGTTGTTGCGCTTGGGGCGCTTGCCAAACATGCCAAAATCGTACGACCCCTCCCGAGCGACTGCCTATTTGTGTCGTCAACTACGATTGGCCGAGTTTTGAGTTCGAAAGCCAAGTACACAATTACAATTACTTAGATAGTGATACATGAACATGTTAAAAACAAATTTCGTGTGAATGATGGTCTGCATACTTGCTAACATAGTAAGCCCCAAATGCATCCAGTGAGTACGAAAAATGGAAGTCAAATGGTAAAAGATCCCTCCCAAATACAGGTTGAAGATGAGCACCACGAAGGAAGGTGTCTAAGTGGAGAACAGTGGTAATACGTGCACCGTTTCGGTATGTATCAGGCTTGACCTTCCACATACCTGTCTCGGAATCAGGGGCTGCACCAATTCGTTTGAACCATTCAATGAAGGCACACGGGTATGTCTTAGCATCATGAGTAAACGAGAAGAAGAGCTTGACCCTGACAATGCTCATCCCCTTCATTCCAGCCTTGGCTTGGTCCTCAACAACTAGAGCGCAGTCGTGTCGCGGCCCTTGTTTTCGCCATGAAGGGGTTGAGCGGATACGTTCCGTCCTCATGCCTCGGATGCCAGACTCATCACTAGGGGCGTAGAATGTGGCGACAGCAGAGTGAAAGACTGAGATCTTGCTTGCTGGATAAGGACATTGCTGAAGGGGGATGTCGGCTGATGAGGTGTCGTTGTTTGCTTGAAGTTGATCATAAAGGAAACGCTGAGTGAGCTCAACGAGCTGTGGCTGATGAATATGTTGAGCCAGGTCTTTGAGGTGGCGAGGGTAGCTACGTTCTATGACAGTGAGCCGTGAATAAACCACAACTTGAAAAACAAGTGAAATCTGTACATACCTCGAGCTCTCGCAAGCGTAACGTTCCCGGTTACATACTCATCAACAATTCCCACATCATCATCGTCATTGGAAGGTAGGATTGGTTTCGGAGGTGGTGCATGGGTAGGAGGCAACATACCACGTGCAACGAAGTCGGCACGAGCTCGAATGAGCTTATCAAGCCGCTGATTGGTGAGCAGCATTTGGCCGAGAGCCTCATATCGATTGGAGCGACGCCATGGCCTCTTGACGGCAGTAATGTGGCGCGATTCGGTGATAGACGAGCAGAGACCTCCAGGAGCACCGAACTCCTGGATTTGGCTGATCAAGTGGGCAAGGGAGTGTTGACGAGGAAGATTGAAGCCAGTTGGCCTAACGCCGGACGTGCGAAAGACTTCGCGGTGGATATGGAACTTCTTGATGGCGGCGTCGAGCTCTTGTAATGATCCCTCTGTAATATCAGCTCGGCGAGCGATGTAACATGCATCCAGGAAAGCCGCAATGCACTGCACCATCTCAGAAGGCACAAATCCGGCAATAGCAGGGAGATAAACCTGCAGGTAAAGTCAGGACAATAAATAATGAACAAGAAGACAAAACTTACCTTCATCAACGCTTTAGAGTCATCTCCCGTCCATTGCTTGAAGCGTCGACCATGAGGGAAGCGGCGAAGACCGGGAAATGCAGGTGCCGCAGCGATACTGAAATTCGTGACCTATGAGAGACAAAGAGAAAGTTACAGGTATACGTATCAAAAGCTTACCGGCGGTCAATTTTGTCCAAAATCTCATTCGCTTGAGCTTCTCCGTGTTCAAGTTCCATGTCGATTTTAAACTGCTTTTTTAGGACTCACCATCGGTTTATTGGGTCAACTGAGGGCCCAGAAGTTTCGACATCTCAGAACGCGAAGAGAATCTCCGATGACTGAGCTTGAATCTCCTGCGTTCTGCGTGTTAACCTCGAACGAGCGCAGAACACACGCAGCCTCTTTCCTCACTCTAACTCGTTTAATTTGTCAGATGCCGCTCTGTCTTAATCCCTCAAAGAATATGGTACCCGACTAACCTGACGTGGTATTCGGGTTTGCGGGGCCTGGAAACATTGCTCTCGTTCCTCTCTTCCGTGCGTTCATTCAACGTTCAAACAAGCAGATAGTAACCTACCTGTCCAACTCGATGTTCGGCTGTAAGGCAAACATTTTCACCTCTCTCCACGTTCCTATACCCGCCCGGGACCTGAGATAATGTTCGCACGTCCGCCGCCCGATTAGGAGTGGTTACTCGAGCGACCGCCCAATGCTAGCCAATGCTCCCGTTTTGCTTGATGAGGAGCTGCCGAGGTTTCCAGGGATTGAAATCGATTCAGCAAGTAACGTGAATATTCATTTACTACATAGCTTCGTCACCTTCAAAGATGCTTACCAACTTCATTTCCTTCTACTTACACGAAGGGCCCCCACGCAGATCAACGGACTCAGGTTGGGTTTTCGCTCCCTCATATCGTAGGAACAGTGTGTCAAAAATGGTAATATTGTACAACACAAACGTGAAACTGTAAGACATATGGATAAGCATGTCTGACCTCCAGAGGCGAAGTTGTCGAACAACGAGAAAGGGAGACAAGGAACATAGCTATGAAAACATTGCTGCACATTTCCACAGAAAAATGCTAGGTGGCAGGACTGAAGTGCCAGAGCTGCTTGCGATCAATCTGAGGTGTGGCTGTTAAGGTAGGTAACCACGGCACTGGCACCTTTCATCGCAATGGCGACCTAAAACACAAAGTCAATGGCATCAGTCAGGTTTAATGTTGGAGTAGTGGTTGAATTGGGAGTGAATAGTAAAAACGCACACTGGTGCGAGTCGGGTTCGAAGCAGTGGCATCGGGAATGCAGCCATTTCCGCCAACCCACAGGTTGTTGATTCCGTGAACCCTGGATTCGGCGTTCGCAACGGAAGTTTCAGGGTTATTCCCAATGCGAGTGGTGCCCTGTTAGCAAATTGTAGTCAATACCGAGCAGGTGTGGTACCATTCCCGGAGGAAATAAAGAAGCGCACAGTGATATGCAAGGCAAGGCCTGGTTCCTGTAAGCGTCAGGAATGAGAATATAAAATGGGTAGAAAGTAATGTCAAACTTACCATAAATTGCGGGTAGGAGCCAGGAAGGAAGCCACCAAGAACGTTAGCGACCTCGGTCATATCCTTCATCATCCTTTCGTGCGAGTGACGTCGTTGAGTATTTCACGAAGTCTCGACAATAACAAATAAAATACCGCTGGTCACGGTCTCCGTCTGCGTTAGTTCGAGTTACTTCAAACTGGGAGCCGAAGTTCCGTTAGAACTGCCAGATGTTGTAAAAAGTGAACTGACCGTCGCCTGTGGCATTCCGTAGGTGTCTTTCACGCCGGGTTCCCAATCCTTCGTTGGCCAGAACTTGGGGGGGAACACTACTTGGTTGCTTTTTACAACGTCCGATTTGCCGAAGAATCTCAAGTCCACGACGACACGGGGATCAGCTTTTGGACCGACTTCGCCGTAGGAAAAAGCGTCCCTGTGGATTTGAACGTGCCACGGGTAATCTTTGTGATAAGGTATCATCAGTTGGGGCTCAGGATCGTTGAAAGGAATAGGCAATGGGTCTTTGGGGTACTTCTTCTTGTGCTTGGCGATCCTCTCTTTCTCATCCGGGTCGTCCGTCTTAGCGATAGACTCGACAATTTCTCTCTTCAGAACAATCTGTGGAGATATTCGACGAAATCCTGCGATCAGCAATATTGCATAACTCGAACGGTAGTAAACAGTTCGAACCTGACAAAATGCCATGGATTGTTCTGAGAGGTAGCACCCCAGTGCGCTGGGAGTGGAGATCGAGCTGTTCCAAAGAATTTGGGGTGTACCGATCGCTCCGCATGCTATAACGAAGACCTATTGGCTCCGTGAATTAGGGTTTAGGTCACGTTGTAACACACCCCAAACCTTGGCTCTGACAAATATTTTCTTATGATTATTCAGGTCAAGCACAATGGCACCACCGATTTTTCTTGCGTCTACGTCGAATAGCAGTTCTGTTACCCTAGTTTCTGTGTGCAACTTAATCTTTTTGACTTGCTCGCCAAGGACGGTATTGGAACCAGACCAGGTAACATAATCGGGGTTATCAGTTCGACGCTTGACTGCCAGGGGAATATTGGTTACGCCTCGCTTCGGAAAAGCACCTTGCAAGAGTTTCTTGATGTGCTTATGGCGAATGGAGTTGTCGAACTGGTCGGGGTGAACGCCTAGGAGCTTGCCGGCGCCGTCAAGAAGTTTTTTGAGTTCATCCTGTGCGATGACTTTGTTGAGTTCCTTCCTCTCCTCCTCTTGCGGTTCAGCTGTAAATGGAATGTAGGAGGACGCTTAAACTCAAAAAAAGAACAAGGCATACGGCATGAACAGGTCCAGTGAGATGCCATTCCTCCGACTGTCCTTGTGACAGCGGTCCCGCGAAGGTTCTTCTCACGAGTCTGAAGAGGATTGTGCCCATGGATCACGAGCGGATTAACCGTAGGCGCCCAGGAGGCTCTAGCAAGGGTTGAGTGAAACGTATCACCGGGGGATTGACACGGGCTGGACGGCGCCTTTGATGACGTTCACTGTAGTTGGTGCGAATAACCTGCAGTGAGAGCCAAAATATTGAGTAGACCATTTGAGCACTCACCGAATGCATCGAAATCTTTCTGGTACCTGGAGAACGTAGATCAGTGTTAATGGTGGGCAAGGAAGTGAAATAAATGGGAAAAAGCACTTAATCGAGTTCTTGTGATGGGCCCCGATAATAGGGTGGTCCTGAGAACCAATTTCGAACATATCAACCTTTGTCGACGGCCTCTTGTCAAGGATGGTGCGGGCGTAGGCGCATCTGAATGGAGTACAGCATACTATGCGGATGGGCTAAGAAACGTACCCGATAGGACCACTGCCAGCAATAAACACGTCCGTTTCGATCTTGTCGAGTTCAAGGGCCGTGGAGTTGCGTTCCTGATGTTGTTTGAGCAAGATGCTTGCTTCTTCACCAGGCAAGCTAAGAGGCATTTTGAGGATTAGGTCGGGTCGATTCTTCAGAGGGGGAACGATGGGGTTCTATGGATGGTTGAAATAATTCATCCCTTTTAGAGGCACGAACCAGCCAATAAGAATCCAATCCATAATAATGGGACCCGGGCCGAACGAGAAAAGTAACCACCCTTCTGACATTGCAGAGTTCAATGTCCAGTATGGAAATCGTAATGATAGGCAAGCCCCCAGACCGAAGAGAAGGCTCCCTCAACCTTCTTGATATTCATAGACTAAATGTCCGAGCCCTCTTTTCTGGCGCTGCGGTCGGCGATAGGGGACAGTGTCAGATTGATTTAGATGATAAAAACGAAGGACTAATGAGGAGCGAATAACGGGCGATACGAAGGCGATAGCAACTTGAGAGCTCTTCCAAAGGAACTTGCAGCGAGCGCCGAGCGGAACATGCCAGTTGATCAACAAAATGAGCATAGGTCATTTTTCGGCTCAGCTCAGGAGCACAGGAACACTTAGCTAAAATCAAAAGTCAGGAGACAGATCAAGGATCGTCAGTGCACCATCTCTCTTACCGTGTTAGAGAAGCCCCGGGTTTGCCGTTCCGGATATACGATCGAGTGTCAGTGTAGCCTGTAGTGGAGTCTCCCCACGTCTCACACGATCTGTCAGATAATCAAAAACGTTTGGGGGTGGCACTTGTGGTGCTCTAGGGAGGAGAAGATTGAATCACCTCTGACTCGCTTTGTACAAACAACTGCACTTGGTGCAACTCCGCCGCGCGCTTGAATTCCGCGTCATGGTGACTTCACAGCGTTAGGCTGCCATTTGCCCTGTCGGCGTTGATTATTGTAGTAAGATGTACCAGCGTCCATTGCGTTCTTTATACTTTCGATGGGCATCTCATGTTACGAGGGTCGACATTGAAATTCAGGGAAATGACATATGAGGCGCTAGCAAATGCACGAAGTGGAGGTTGGTGGAGCAACTTGAACTGCTTGCCGCTCATTTCCTAAGGAACCCTACGTTCTCCCAGCATTATCTGACAGATCGTGTGAGATGTGGGGAGACATACTACAACACTTCTTTTCCACAACTACAGCGCTTGCATACTGGCACTCGATCGTATATCCGGGGCGAATGGCAAACCCGAGGCTTGTCAGAAACGAGGGTCAAGGATATTTCTGGTATCGGATCTAGAACATGAAGTGGTTCGAAGCCGTGAACCTCTCATGTTGGTAGGTTCGAATACACCTGTAACTGGCTCATCATTCTATTGAGGACAATCAGTGAGCAAACGAGACCCTTTTCTTTCTCCTCCAGTCTGTTCGAATACACCTACTGTGGAACTAATCCTATCGAGGACAAATCAGTAAACAAATGAGATCTGGCATTCCGATTTCACCACCAATTGGGCACAACTCATCCCGAAAGTCTCCAAGAGTCCAAATGCGCAGCATCCAATGCGTTGAATATACTGTTTAGTTTGTCGCATTTGGTTTGGTGGGGTGCGTACTGCTGCAGTGTCATTGGTGCACCAGCTGGAGTGGGCCGTATGTGGACGCTTTTTTGGCGGTGCTGATGACACAGATGGCAAGTTTTAATCTTGCTCTTCTCGAGATCGTTTCTTGGTTGCCCGGCGTCGAGAATTGCATGGAGTGGATTGAGTTTCAGAGATAGATTGAAGTATAGATGGAGTTGAGTGGCTTGATGGTGTTGGAGTAGCTGGCGCGGTCGATCCAAGCCTGAATGCGAGTGCGTCAAAGTCAGGTGAATGGCTTGTGCACATGGTGGCTGCCCTATAAGTAAGGCGATATTCGAGTCTCGACAGTGTTGGTGTTGGTACCACGGTTTGATGGGCGTGCGTGAAATCAGACCATAAGTATACAGCCGTTTGCATAATTGCGTGAACACGCGGATTTTGTTTTCCAGCGTGATGTGACATCTCACATAAGCATTTGCCATCTCTCGCCGTCGCCAACGTTGCCGCCCTATGACCCCTTAGGCCTTAACATCCATTCCAATGCTATCAGTAACTCACCAAAAGCCCACCGGAATGGATCCTCTTCTCCCTGCCGGATTTTTGAGCTGGATGCCTTGTGATCAAGGTACCTCAGCCCAGCCTTAGAACGAAGAATATAAAAGGTGGGTCTTTTCTCCTTGATAAATCACCCAACTACCTCTCATTTAATGTCTTTACATATCTTTACATAATGTACTCAGCATCACCGTCGTCAATGTTTGAGGGCCTACCAGTCCGTTTACTGAATGGATGGGTGACTTCCCCATGTTGTCCCCATGTGTGTGGTAGTTACGAATGATTTTGGATATAAGCCCCATACAGCAATCTGGCCTATCATGAATTTACCAATAGGTCAAGTCTTCCTTGAAATACCAAGATGCTATGTGTTGTCTGACAGTGCGTCGTTGTCAATGGTCGTTGTGTATGTGTAAGTTAAGATCTTCCTTTTTAGGTAACTATGTCACATCACGCCAGGAAAATAAAATCCGCGTGTTCACGCAATTATGCAAACGGCTGTAAGATATGCTTCAGGCGTTTCGGTACCCTTTACATAAGCAAATTGTCACAGAACAGCCAAATTGCAACCAAATCCGTTGGGGCACGATGAGGAGGAAATTTCAAAAAAATCTGGCTGCACCAAAGGCTAGTAATAACAATTTGGAAGCTTTTGGAGCGGCCATATTTTGGAAAATATTTGTGCTGACTGTGCCCCACAGGATTTAGGTGGGCGGCTTGGCCGAAATTGGCCTCAAGGGAGCCCCCGGATTTCAGAAATCACCCGGGGTAGATTTTTTTTTAAAGCCATCCGGGACCCCCCCTCTCCTAGGCCAAAAACAGATATGTCAGCTGTATTCTAAGAAAAACATATCCAAATTAGGAAATAATATATGGATTTAGTAATATTTCAAGAACACTGAGTACAATCTTGTCGTCTACGCACCGCGTCGTACCATTGCCGAGCAGACCTGTTAAGCCATATGTGCATGCTTTGTGCATTCATGGAGCTCACAACACCAATTCCTCGGAGTGCAGGTGTAATTGAAGCACGCAAGATAGTGAGTCGTGTTACTGAATAACTTACTGATCACAGCAAGGGGCTGGTGGAACGTGGAATTTACATATACAGTCGCAAAAAAAAATAAGGCCCAAGTCCTTAACCCCCCCCCCTCCCTACCCCCCAAATTAGGTATGTTCTTCCCACCCTTCCATGTTTTTCTTGGGAGGAATCACTCGGCAATCACCAGCCATCAGCCAGACAACATTCTTGTGAGCACAATGAGAGTACTTAACCTTTCACAAAAATTTATTAATGACAGTGACAATTGCAACGAACTCAGACACAACTACTGTGTGGGGACGCAACGAGTAACAGACGTGTTGGAATATTGCGTAGCCGTGCGAGCATGCGCAATGCGCCCGATCTTTGGATTCTAGGTACATTCTTCGCCTTGATTGTTTCTCGGGGTATTTTAGCATTATCCCCTTTTATTTCGTAGCCTACAATATATATACGAAGGCTTGTACTGTAGTTACCCATCCGTTTGCCTCTGTCCCCCCCCCCAGAGACAACCGGAAATCTATTCTCTTTTGTCTTGATCACACGAACGATCTACGCTTAACAATTTGATTTCAACAAGACGAACCAAGGTGGGTAAGTACAACCACTTCCGGTCTGAACTCGCTAACACAACTACAAGTTACCAGCACCAACACACATGTTGCGAATTGCGGCGATGAGAATTCCGAATGGACTACCAGTAACATTTTCCGTGTTGTGCAAGA
>KN839099.1:2087-13087 GCA_000827195.1 Laccaria amethystina LaAM-08-1
AGCAGTTGGTGAGCATGAGGCAAAAAAACACGAAAATACAATTGCACTTACCTCCACAACGGCTCAACCGTTTCGTAAACGGTTTTGTGGAGCGTGTTCAGGGAGCGTGTAGGTATCTAAACGATCCCAAGATCATGCAAAACGAAGTTGTATTGATCGAGGAGACGCAAGGCAGTTGAGACAATTGATCACGTGCATTCAGTAACGGGGATGCAAAAGCTGTGCAAGACGCCCGTTAGGGAAGTACATCATAATCGGAAAACTCCGAAAATCGAAAACTCACCTTGTAAACACTTTCCCTTCAACAACCACAAGTCAATCCCATTGATAGCAAGCCGTGGGGACACAAAAACACAGGGGGAGGCTCGTGGTGAGGGGGATACAGACTGATGTGGGTGTGGTGATGAGGTTGAAGTCAGAATGGGTGTATGGTGGACATTGCGGACTGTGTACTTGTTGTCATTGAAAAAATCTATTGATTCCACTCAACAATCCCACATTGAAGGTCAAATTTGTCAAAATTTCATCCAACTCACCAGACTGTCAATATATCTATGCATATGTTTTTGAACATTGAGTTTGGCACTATTGATTTCCCAAGCCTGTACAAATATAAATACCAAATACACACACATATGTATTTGAACATTGAGGTTGGCTCAATTGATTTCCAAAGCCTGTACAAATATCAATCGCACACATGTTTTGAGGTTCAGCTTCGTCGACATAGTACAGCTGTTTCTGGCAACATTCACTTCCCCCAATTCACAACTATTGCTCTGACATCTGCAACATATAAAAGCACCAATTCCCAACAGAATTTAACGTTCTTTAGCTCATTTTGAACTGAATAGAAGTTTAAATAAATAATCCCAAGAACATATGGAAATGTAAAATACTATTTATGAGTCCTCTGAGTTTATGAAGAGACTTGTTTATTACCTCAGATCTTAACTTTGCCTTTCTCCCATGAAAATTGATGGTTTCCCACAAGCAGGGTTTTTGTAGTTTTCGG
The DNA here is from genome assembly GCA_000827195.1 of Laccaria amethystina LaAM-08-1. NCBI lineage: Eukaryota > Fungi > Basidiomycota > Agaricomycetes > Agaricales > Hydnangiaceae > Laccaria > Laccaria amethystina. Next base: position 3,103 of record KN839099.1, read on the forward strand.
CAATCCTACAGTTGTGGACAAGCAAAGCCCACCAATTGCTTATCTGGCTGAAAACTGAATGGAATTGTGAGATTTTTTCAGAATCTTACCCAGTTTTTCAAAAGACGTCGAAACACCCCCTCTGAAGTTTTTCCCACAAGTGGTTAGGAAATTATGGAATAGCCAACTTTTTGGGGTCAAGAATGGCAGATATAATGTACAAAATTTAGTTGAGAACTGCATCTAAATGCATCATCGTGATCCTTGAAATGCTGCAGGCTTTTTTGCACAGCCCACTGGGCAGTCAATCTGATGTGAAAAGCTGACATCCACCACCATTGGTGGATAAATTGCTGGATTACCTCAGTGGTACTGCTCCTGAGGCAACATTTTTTGCCTGCTGGATGGCTCATCCATGTGGGAAACATCTGTTGTGAGCTTCAACTGATTTTGGAGACTTCTTCTTGGGAGGTATTAGTGTATAGAGTCAAATTTCAAAATTCCATTATGTGCCAACCACTTGATGAAACTCTTTGAAATGTGGTGGACACACTCCATTTATGAAAAGGAAGTGATTCCGCATTTTTTCAGATTTTTCCATTGCCTTTTATGGGCTTTGCTTGTCCACGACTGTAGATGAAAAACTGTTGTAAAATATGCCAAAAATCAGAAAAAAATGGGGATGAGGCTGGGGGGTGAATGTCTATGTGCACATTTCCAAATATGGTAACATTAGCAATCATGAAGGAAAAATGGCTGTAAAATATACAAAAAATGAGGGATGAGGTTGGAAGGCTGATATACACAGGTCTACATGCACATTTCCAAATATGGTAACATTGGAAATCAGAGATGAAACATAGCTGTAAAATATGCAAAAAATCAGACAAAAATGAGGGATGAGGTTAGAGGGCTAGTGTAAACATGGTCTGTGCGCACATTTCCAAATATGGTAACATTGGCAATCATGTAGGTAAAATAGCTGTAAAATATACAAAAAATCAGAGAAAAATGAGGGATGGGGTTAGAGGGCTGATGTGCACATGGTCTACATGCACATTTCCAAATATGGTAACATTGGCAATCAGAGATGAAACATAGCTGTAAAATATGCAAAAAATCAGAAAAACATGAGGAATGAGGTTGGAGGGCTAGTGTATACATGGTCTGTGTGCAAATTTCCAAATATGGTAACATTGGCAATCATAGATGAGACATAGCTGTAAAATATGCCAAAATCCCAAAAAAATGAGAGATGAGGTTGGAGGGCTGATGTATACATGGTCTGTGTGCACATTTCCAAATATGGTAACCTTGGCAATCAGAGATGAAATATAGCTGTAAAATATGCCGAAGATCAGAAAAATATGAGGGATGGGGTTGGAGGGCTGATGCATACATGGTCTGTGTGCACATTTCCAAATATGGTAACATTAGCAAGCATTGATGAAAAATACTCTTATGGTTATCACTGGCTAACGGCACTTTATATATCTGACACAACTCTTTCAGTGTACTGGTTGACATTTATTTCTAAACATGGAAATATCTCCCAAACAGGAAATTTGAATTAAGAATTTAGCCATATAACTAAGAAATTATAAACACTATTGCCATTGCAAAAGAGGACTCGTCTCTGCCGTGCTTGCAACGGCCTCTTACACAAGTATACATAGATAGATATTTTAATTCTATGTAGACTGATGAAAAGTTTAAGCAAATCCGTTAAGATTTGACTGAGATATGGCAAAAACGGAAAGGACATACATTCAAATTACATTTGTAGTTAATAATTTGCAATTTGTAGGTGCAACTCATTTTAGATGTTAAATAAATAACATCACATGGTGCAAATAGTTATCTGTGTTGGTGTTATTTTTATGATGTCATATAGCTGTACATGAAATAATTATAGGGTCAGGTAAATTTACAACAAAATACATGTACAAAAAATGCTTTTGGCCAGATCTTAACCATTTTTTTACCGTTTTTGATGATTCAGGGACCGAAAATTAAGTAAAAATGTGCCTGAGTAAGGTCCAACATGTGACGGGACGAAAGACCGGTTGCAACCGGTCTCTTTCGGTTTTTAAATATTTACAAAACATGGCAACTGGTAACTGCAACTGATCCTAAATCTGGGCAACTGCAACTGGAAAAGGACCGGACTGTGGTTTAGTCTAGTTTAGTCCTACCTATATTTTCAGTCCTGTAGACTGGACCTGCGAACACTATACAAGAACAATCAGCACTACCTCTATTTTATCTTATTTTCTCACTATTTACCATATTTCTATATTCAGAAGTGCATTCTCAACCTTCAAAACAGTCCTCAACATTGTAGATAATGGCAAGCAGCACCTTACACTCATTATTACAAGCAGAAGGCACCTACAGCTCCAGGAAAGCATCTATATATACAAACAAAAAATGGGTAAAGATACCTCCAAAAAGATTTATTCAGCCTAAAAAATAGATTGTGACAACTTGGTAACATTTAAACCAAACAGATTTGTTCAGGAGTGAAACTATGAAATATATTCAATTCAGGGTCTTGGCACTAAAATGATTTATTTAGTGAAAAAAAAAAAATAGATTCAGTACTGTGACAGCTGATTTTGTGACATTTCAGGATACAAAATATATCTTGCATAGGGTTAGTCACCCTATTTGTGTGCTTTCATTACACTTGATCCAAGTGTGTTGACTTGGCTGAAGCATTTCATACACCTATCTGAAGTGATACACTACTCTCAAAACACTCATCTACAGTGTTTCAAACACTGACAACTTTTGGCTTTTTACTATTTTTAGAAAATGGTCATGTGACCACCTTCCTCCATCAGATGGACCCTGACAGGTTTAATCATTCATACTTATTTTTCTTCAATTTTTGAACAAACCAAGGGAGATTTCCTTTTTGGGGTATATGCAGAGGACCTTGAGGTGAACCCTGACAGTGCCTCACAATGTATACACCATCCTCACTTTTTTTTCTTCCAATTTTCAGCTATTTTTTACTTAAAAACACCTGAATTTCCTCTTTTGGAGATTGACACTGGACCCTGGAAATAGTACCCAGCAATACAGATCATCATTCCTATTTTCTTCTGATTTTCCTCTTATTTTATGGGTATTTCTCATTTGAAAATGCAAATCTTTCCATATTTGGAAATGCTCACTAGACCCTGAAAAGTACCCCCCCCCCCCCTCCAATGTCATTATCAAGAGTTATTACCATCACTTATTTTTGCTGATTTTTCCTTCTATTTTTCATTTAGGATAGCATCACTTTCCACATTTGGAAATGCACACTGCACCCTGAAAACAGTGCCATCAACATTGTCATCAACAATGAGCACCATCTCCCATTTTTTTATTTATACTGGATGCAAGTCACAATTACTTGGACAAAATTATTGTAAAGAAATTGTAAAGAAATTTGAAATAATTTTACAGTAACAATGACAAAAAAATTGTAAATTTATTGTGAATTTCCCTTGACAAACAGTAGTATTATCTAAAGAAAAATCACAATAATTTTATAAATTTTCATACATTTTTACTCCAGAATTATTTCAAATTTCTTTGTAATTTCTTCACAATAATTTGGTTCAAGTTATTGTAGCTTGCATCCAGTTTTATGTTTCCCCTATTTTATTGACATTTTCTATTTGGAAGTGCAGATCCTGAAAATAGTAGCCTGATGTCATCACCAACACCAAGTCCCAGGGCTGGTCCTGTCTGAAATTGCTCAGGACTCCAATCTGGCAAGTCAGCCAATATTTAGTTCTGGAGGACAATAAAACCCTTGTAATGGGATTTGCCCCTGGGTGCATGCCTTCACATATTTTCAGGGCTGTAGTTATAGTCTGTACCATATTATAAATACATATCTGACAAATGGAAAACAATAAATTGAACTAAGAAATTCACAACAGTGGGGATGGGTTAGTCATATAAAAGTAAAATTGCCTTATTGGGTAAGCCCTAGTAAGATTCTTTCCCTCCACTAGGACCATCCTGCTATATAAGGAGATAAGCTGACAAATAATCTCCTTATTTGGTTGACTGGGCCACATGTCCTTTACATCATAACACTTCTCCATGTTTGTCTCTCTGGATGTGTTCATTTGAAAATGTGAAAAGCAGCTATTCAATCTCTGGTGGCTATGTTGTTTACAGTTGTAAAATATGGCTGGGTAGGAGGCTGGTGATGAGCAGGAAGAAGCACATTCCAAAGCTGCTTGCAATCACCTATTGACCATGGAAAAATCAGAAAAAAATAAGAAAAAATAATGATTCATGTTTACTGTAGCTTTAATGTTGGAGGGGCTGTGTCAGGGTTCAGGGTCTGCTTCCTAATATGGAAAGTGACCAAAAAAAATCAGAGAAGATGGTTAAAAACCAGAAGAAAAAAATTACATGGTATTTACTGATGCTATAATGGTGCAGGGGCTGTGTTCAGGGTCCAGGGTCTACTTCCAAATATGGAAATATGCCTAAACATAGCCAGAAAATCACAAATAATGGCCAGAAAATGAGAAAAAAAGCTTGCTGTGGTGAGATCCCCATTGTTATTAACTCAGAGGGCCTTCTGATGGTCTTTGTCAAAGACTCAACCAAATGGGTGCATGATAACTGCTTGATTTTGACCTCAGCAAAGAAACATGATTGGAAAGGTGATACATCTTTGCCCATTAGCTCCTTCCCTCCATCTCCAGCATTGTCGACAAAGAAGCACACATATGACACCACCATGTCCCCACCTGAGGCACAAGTGGATCATAAGTCAAGGAGAGAGTCCCGCCCTCTTCTGAAACCAGCACAAGTTGAACCTCCCACTAAAAACCAACATCACATCACCTTCTCCTCTCTTCCTGATAACATGTTTTACACCAAACTTCAATAAGCTTCACACCCAATCTCTTTCTTTGACCCACTGAAGAATCAGAAAACACCTGCATCATCATCTCATTCTGTATCTCAGCCTTCCACTAGTTCTTCAGCTCAGGCTCATGCCTCTGATTCTTGCAAATGTGCTTCGCCCAGAAGAACTCAGCTAGTTTTAATGCTGACTAGGTGGCTAGTAAGTTCTCTTGCACACCTTTTTCTTTCACCCATCTGACTTGGTTGTTATAGGCTGTGTTTCCCTATTCTTTTAAACTTGTCTTGCTCATTTAATAAGTCCTTTATAAAGTCCATTCACCAATCTCACTGTTCCTTGTAGGCTGTGTCCTGCCTTTGCTCATGCTACCAACCTTGTGCCACTCTTTTCATCAGTCCTTTAACATGTCTGTTCACCCATCTGACTGGTCATTGTAGGCTGTTTCTTTCCTTTACTCATGCTACTGACCTTTTGCCACTTGTTTTGTAAGTTTTTTACAAGCTCCATTCACCAAACTGACTTAGTTGCAGGCTGTTTTTCTTTGCAATATTGTTTTGGCTTTGCTCTCCCTACTGACCTTTCTCTGGGTAAGTCATTTATGTATAACACTGATACTCACCATTCTGAGTTGCGCATTTTAGACTGTTTCCCTTCATGGTATCCATTTTGCATTTGTGACTTGTTGCTTACTGTCATATACTCCTTTTGTAAGTCCTCTATGCCATGCATTACTCAATCTGACTTATATGACTTTAGTAATATGCACTTTTTTGTTAGCTCTTTCTTATCTATTTTCATTCATTATTTATGTCTATATTGAAGATACCAAAACCGAGGCAATGGACTTCAAACATCTATTTGCAAAAGATCTGAAAGTCCCACTTGGCCCAGATAAAACTATGGCAGGTCATGGTAGGTCAAAGAAATTCTCATTGTAAGTGTGATTAACATTTTATTGCCCAGGCCTATTTGATCTACCAGAGGGGTCTATGCTATATGTCAGAAAAAGATGGAAGATAACCTCCAAGATCCAAACTTGGATGTTGTTGTCATTTGGAGTGTGGGTGGGTGCATAGACTATTTACTTATTAATGAAATATAATTTGACTTGATTGAAGCCATCAAATTTTCAATCCAGAGATGATGCGAGAGATTGCGGCAGTCCACAACAGTCTTCTTGGTGATGAAAATCTTATGACACCTGGGCCACCCATTCTTGTCAATGATAAGCTGGTGGGAGGAACAGCTCTAGAGCGCACCAGTATTCAGGGGATTAAGGGGACCAGATGTTATACCAATACCCTCAGTCACCAACATCCATGAGATGTCATTGGAATCATAGCCTCAGCTAAAATCTGCAATGGCCAAATGACTGAAATGCAAAAAATAAGAAAACACATGGCTGCAGTGAGTTATATTTATTTTCTTAGTATAAATAAATGATGAGTTATCTGTAGCTTGGAGCAGTGGTGACAGTGGATTCAATGGAAGCATGTGCCCCCAAAGTGTATCTTGACTTGTTGAAAGAACATTCAGAAGTTGAGAACAATCCATGTATGGGGGTGGACAGAAATGTGGCAGCACCAGTGCAACAAATCAATATTGCTTCTGCAGAGACTTGTGACAATTGTTACAGTGAGTATTTTTGCTGAGGTCAATATAATTATTAACAGTAAATTTTAGGGAAAGGCCTTGAGGGAATGGGAAATTTTGGTACCATTGATGGGCACATTGATTGTCTTGACTGTGTAAGATGCCTTACAACAATGATGGCTATGTCTCATCTTCCAAAGGGCTATGAAGACAGAAGATTTAATTTACTGGCTCTTGGCATCTATGTGTGTCTGGAATATATGAAGATTTTGGTATTCTGTGGTCTCAAAAAACATGGAGGGACACTGCCTATTGCATCTCCTGGTCATTCTGAGGTTGCCCATGATGCTACTTGTATGATGTGTGATGTACCCTCCAGAAGCCATAATCAATGGCTCAGGCTCTGTCAAGACAATACACCTTAGGAAAGGGATATCTGGAGCTGCCACCTGAAGTTACCGGATATGTGTTTGTATTTTCAGTTTTGTTTAGCAAGTCTAAACTCATATTACTTTATCAATCTCCCCAGCAGCAGAAATCTTCCAATGAAGCAAACTGGGCCACCAATGGTGAAAGTGTCATGGAGGATGTTTCATTGTTACGAGTCCTCTGAGTTTACAAAGAGACTCGTTTATTACCCCAGATCTTAAGGATTTTTTCAGTAGTCCTAACACTGAACTTTGCCTTTCTCCCACGAAATTTGATGGTTTCCCACATTCAGGGATTTTGTAGTCTTTGTCCAGCATTTGTAGTCTTCTGTCAACATTTTTGTAGTTGAGACTACAAAGTCTTACTGACCGTGTGAATCATCTGGTGATGGCGCGGATTCTCGCTCAAAACAGTCATCACCGGTTAACGGCTCATTATATATCTGTCACATCTCTATCGTTTGTCAGTTCCATCTGTGCACTGAGATGCTTGTAGTGTGTCAATTTTACATGTGATATGTCATTGCAAAGCTGCTCATCTGGCCAACTTGAGTTCTTTTTTTATTTATCTCACGAGTCCTTTGGTACTCAAGTAGAGGGCAGTATAATGTGTATTCCTTATATACGAGAAAAACATTTTTATAGGAAGGGGTACCTACTATCTAGAGGTAGAAGGGAAGGGCAAGAGACACCACCTCTCCCCTTCAATAACCCCTTGCTAATCTAAAGATGGTGATCCCCGCACTACCCTGTCCAAGCTGCATGCCCTCTCCCTGATGCTGAATCCTCAACTCCCCATGCTGATAGTGAATGGCTGGTGCTTGTGTCGTGGCTCGCTTCACAGACGTGGATGTGGTGGGGGTACTCGCATTTGGGCTGGGGTTCGTGTTTGGTTCACCTTCACATTTGGGCTGGCATCCACATTTGGATGGGGATCCCTGTTGTGTCTGCTGAAGGATGGGGGCAGGCTGGGGAATTGTTGGTGGTGCTATTGGCCATTCGTTAAGCATTGTGGGTGCCCATGGCCTTGTCGAAGGAGGTGCCAATGGCTCCATGGCTGTTCATCCTGGTGGGCACTCATGGCCGCTCATCAATGGAGGTGATGGGCCCTTGTGGCCATTCATCGATCCTGGCGGTGAGCACTGTGGACATTAGTGGGCCTCATCATTGTCCGTTGTTCCTAGTGGTGGCCTCATGGCCAATCGTCGATGGTTGTGGTGGGCGCTCGTTGTGTTTTGTGGTGGTTGTCAGAAGAGAGGGGTAGTGACATGTGACATTGCATTTGTCACCTCACCCAATTGGGATGTGCCAAACAGTGTTGAGAGCACCCAACATTTCGGCGTCTAAAGCGAGCTCTGACACGATTTACTGTTTTTGAATAGATCTTTCGCCATTAATCAATGAATTCTGGACTGTTTTGTGTGATTTTGAGCTTGTTAGAACCGCACAAATTAGGGCCTTAAAACGCGTCCAAGAGCGCATAATATGTCGACATTTAAGGGGACCTTCGCTATTATGTATTGTTTTTACACAATGTTTTACCATTAATTGATGAATTCTGGACCGTTTTGTGCCATTCTGGTCTTGTTGGAACCGCACAAATGGGGGCCCTAAAACAGATCTTTGAACACCTAATAATTCGACGTTTAAGGTGACCTCTACCAACATTTACTGTTTTTATACATATTCTTCACCAATAATTGGTAAATAGCTCTACGAGTAACATAGAAACATCAGGCACTCTCAGGCCCATTTGAATGCCCTCATTTCTGCGGTTGTAACAAGCACAAAATCACTCAGAACAGACCAGAACTCATGATAATACAGATTTTTGATCAATACACAGAGTGCCTTAGATGCACTGCCACAATCACAATGGTAACCAATCAGAGATCTACTATGACACACAATGCCAAATTATGACATGCATCGAAGCTCGTCTGAGCCCCAGCTAGGGCTCAGACAACCTTCGACACACATCATTGTTTGGCAGTGTGATTCACCTTCCTGTGGTCCATTTCGCATGAGCGTGGACTCTATTTGATACCTACGCATCACGTGAACACACTCCACAAAACTGTTTACGAAATGGTTGAGTTTCCATGGAGGTAAGCTGGTTTCATTGTTCGCATTTTTACCCCTATACTCACCAACTGCTCAGTACCTCCCTGTGATCTGTTTTGCACGAGTGTGGGCTCTTTCTGATACCTACTCACTCCATGAACACACCCCACAAAACTCTTTACAAAACAGTTGAGTTCCCATGGAGGTAAGCTGGTTTGTATCTTCACTTTTATGCCCCTATGCTCACCAGCTTGTGAGTACCTTCCCATGGTCCGTTTCACATGAGCGTAGACTTGATTCGCTACCTACACATTATGTGAACACACTCCACAAAACTGTTTACGAAACATTTGAGCTTCTATGGAGGTAAGCTGGCTTCTATCTTCGCTTTTTTACCCTCATGCTCACCAGTAGCATGGTCACATGGTCTTGCTACCAGTAGCATGGTCACATGGTCTTGCTACCAGTAGCACGGTCACATGGTTTTGCTACCAGTAGCATGGTCACATGGTCTTGCTACCAGTAGCATGGTCACATGGTTTTGCTAGCAGTAGCACGGTCACATGGTCTTGCTACCAGTAGCACAATCACATGGTCTTGCTACCAGTAGCATGGTCACATGCTCTTGCTGGCATCTGCCATGCTTGCAATGGCCCTCTTACACAAGTGACCTCTCTGTTACATCCTTGTCCCTTATAATATATTTTGAATTTATAAAAGCAAGTTTTTTATGAATATACAGCTAAAACAAGTTCCTGATCTTCATAGTATCTAAGATCATTATTACTTTTATCATCTAGCTGCCCATCTTCTATACACTTATTTTTGGTGGTTATGCCATTATGGAACCAAACTTTACCTTCAGATGAAAAAACTCTTGAGGTGAAATCTTAGTTAAATCATTGTTATCAAATTTACATGGGTGATGATGTCAAACAAATTATTCCTTATTGAGAAAAACACAAAATACTGAAATAATTGGACACTTTTCGCAAATAGTCATATGTTTTGATCAATATCTGAATAAGAAAGC
>KN839101.1:0-10311 GCA_000827195.1 Laccaria amethystina LaAM-08-1
CTGGACCAGACTTTTAGTCATGTAATATACCTGGAGTTGGCAAGACTAATAGTCAATTGGCAGTGGGTGACTGAAGTGTCATCTCCCCAGTATCCACTTTCAAGGTCTCTCTAATGGCTCAATGTCACCACAGAAGATTACCCCGACATACCAATTGCGCACCAAGCAAGCCCCTGCCACCACTGTTTCTTGTTTAGACACGTGGCGAGATATGTGTTCGGACCCGCTGTGTTTTGAAAGTAGAAGCGGGACAGGTATTGACAGAGATAGGGAGAGGAGTGGGCAAGGTCGTCTGGATGACGGGATATTGCCGATGGAGGGGCGACCTGTAGCAGTCTGGTACTGATCACGTCTATTTTCAGTCACTCCCCTCGAAATCTTCCTCATCATTCGAGATCATTGATTCATCATTCGTAATTCTCTAAAAATTACTCATGATTCTTTTTATATTCTTTTATTGTCTTCACAAAGAACCCCTATCATTTCTTAGCTGTCTTGGCATGTATATAAAAAGGCTGCTCCTGTATGTCGTTTACTTAGTTTTGAACGAAGATACTCTTACCCAGTCTATCTGATTTTAAGACTCTACTATTCCCGTGTGTCGTTACTGTGACTACAATCACGCTAACACCACATATTTTTGACTGAACCTCGGAGGTCTTTACCCTCCCCCACGTAATCCATGTGGACTCCAGTGGGCTCCAGTGGACTCCAGTGGACTCCAGTGGATTCCAGTGGCCCTCTTGCCAGGCCAGATTGGCTGGTGCAATGCCCAGCAGTCCAGTCCAGTCCAGTCTAGTCCACTGGACTCCCACTGGGCTGCAAGCCACTTTTGAGAGTCCAGTCCCAGTCCAGTGGACTAAGAGTCCAGTCAAAGTCCACTGGATTCCACTGGATTCCACTGGACTCCAGTCAGTCCAGTCAGTCCAGTGCCATCATTACTTATATTAATTATGAATACTACAAAAAAAGCGAAAATAGATTATTAAAGAACAGGTCAGACTTGCATTTCTTTGACTTGACTTAAAAGACAAATGATTTATATAGTGGTACATACAAGTGCTAGCTGCAACAAGGATTAATCATTTTGTTCAGTTTGTGGGGTGAGAGTGGCACGTGACTTACTTGCAAAGCCATCGCGTCACATTTGCTGTGGATTGGTCACACTTGCGTGACCATCCCTTTCCCTTCCACCACCACCCCTCGTTCACCACCGCCGACATTCCACAACGTTGGCGGTGGTTCCACCTCTCCATCTGGACCACTGTCGACGCCTCTCACTGCCACGTCACGGCAGCGACACCCCGAATGAAGCCAACGAGGAGACAGCGAACGAGGGAGGGGACAGCGCCCATGGGCGCTGTCGAATCGGTGAGTGTGCCCACGCCCCCCTCGTTTTTGTCCCCTTCGCTAACATGCTGCATGCCTCCCAGACTCGCAGACACAAAATGACCCCCAACACTAACGACCACCCATGACGGCCCACAAAGCAAGATGCCCACCCAAACCATGACGAAGGCCCCGAAATGAAAACGAAGGATACCAGCTCCCATGAACGGTGACAGGCGACGAGAGCTGAGGTGAGCAAGCTCACCTCTCTTCCACTCACATCTCTCATGTAGGATCCAGGTGCCACGTCGCCACAGCAATGTGGCAACCAAACGACGGACAACGACGGAAATTCGTCGTTCGTCGTTTTTGAACATTGGTAAGCATCCCTGCCCCACCTTCTTCCCAACCCACCTCACTGAGACACGGGCAACGACAGAACAAGAATGTGGGACGACGACGTGGGACGAACGACCGCCCACAAACAAAGCCACCCACCCAAACGACGACGACGGCCTCGAAACGAACACCAACGACGCCAGCACCCACAAACGGACACAGGCGACAAGGAGCAACGCGGGACGAACAACCACCCACAAATGAAGACACCCACCCAAACGACGACGACGGCCTCGAAACGAACGCCAACAATGCCAGCACCCACAAACGGACACAGGCGACAAGAAGCAAACGAGACCGAGAGGTGACAGCCTCCATGCCGTCGCATGGGCGCGAACGGGGAATGGTGAGTGCACCATCGGCTCCCCCTCACAACTCGTTTGCGAACCAAGGCCCACGGCGCACCCTGGAACGCAAACAAGAATGAGAGGTGACAGCACCCATGCGACGGCATTGGCGTTGGGGAACGGTGAGTGGCCCCACCCTGTCACCGTCCCCCCCCTCCTTCGCTAACTGCTCGTTTGCAGACCAGTGGGCACGGCGCATACGACGATGGCATGCAACCATGGCCAAAGTCACTAGTAGTATAATCTTAAACACGAAATGTAGTAGACACCTTTAATTCCATTGATTTAACTTGAAGTGATTAAGCTAAAGCATGCATACAGGCTGTATAAATCAACTTCTGAATCACTAATTCAGTAGGTTGATTAATTAGTGACTGATATTATGCTGTTAGAGTTCATCAACTCTGGGATTGGTGTATTGCTGTGAATACAAATTTGTTAGTTATCCCAATGGTTGAATGAGAACTTATGTATTCAGAATTTCTTGTGCAAATGAGAACAGGCAGTCAAGTGTTTTGATAATTACCCTAGATTGCATGAGTCCTACCATGTTTTAACATTTGAGGAGGAATGCTGCAGATCAGAAATGTTAATGCTCAGACTTTAACAGTTTATATCAAAGTGATTGATAGCATAGTGCTTTGTCAAATACTTCTCAATACAGCTGGACTTGGCTGTACTCAAAATCTCAAGTTCACACAAATATGGGGAAAAGTAGGTATTATTCCTCTATCCTAGCTTTATGGACACACTATATACTTCACTGTTAGTTCTGGATCCTGTAAGAATGTTTTGGAGCCTTCCACCATCAATCATTTGATAAGGAGTCCTTGTCTCTTCTTCAACATATTTGGACATGCCTTGTTTAGCTAAGTGGTGCTTGCCCTAGGACTGGGGTATACTATGTGCTATCAGGAGTCAGTTCTAAATACAGGTATGGAGGATCAATATATGCACATATGAAAGTATAGAATAATGATGAGGAATGAAACAAGGGGGAATGCCTAAGGAATAAACAATATAGCTGAAGGTACCATAACAGTTACCAATTAATTTAAGGAACTTATTTTGTTATGCTACTTCTGAACTTCATTTATGAATTTCAACAGGTGATCTTCAAATCTGCTCAACTCATGGTTCTTACTTATGCAATCACTTCAGAATGACACTATACATAAGTTTACATTAAAACAATTACTAACAAATGTATATTCCCAGGAATACACCAACACCAGAAACTCTAACAATGACACAATGACAATAAAACAACACAACATTGACAAGATGCAGTGACAGTGTCAATAAGCACACTCCTGCCTTATATTAATAATTGTATCTACTCTGCATATTCTATTTCAAGAAGCTAGGAAATTCCATTTTGTGCTTTGAGAGCCACTTATTGCAGTGCTTACCTGCTCCAAATATCTTTTACCTACAGGATCTGGTTTGTTTTGGGTTTCCCATACATACCTACTGTGTTGCAGGCATATCAGCAACAGGATGGCAACAGATGACAACAACAATGATGAAATGAATGTTGATGTGTTACTTGCAATGTACTTTGTAGTAAGTTACACATATTAGTTGTTACTTTACTTATTTCCATTAATATGTTTTTAAACATTCATTGATAGTGACTCCCTTTGGAATTTGCAAAATTAACCAGGATTGAACATGGAATCCATGGAAACAAACTTGGTATTACACTCGGAACCTGCAAGAATTCACAGGAATTTAAGATTCCTACCATTCTTGTAGATTCTGAAAAGAATTCCAACATTCTGCTGGAATCTGGAAGTATGGTTGACAGTCCACTAAAGTCCAGTTTTGTATTAAATATGGTTATGAAAGTCTAGCAGAGTCCAGTTTTATGTTGAATATGACAGTCCAGTCTAGGCCAGTCCAATTTTGCGTTGAGAATGGCTGACAGTCCAGTGGAGTCCAGAGCAGTCGAGTTTTGTCTTGAGAAAGTTTTGTATTGAGTATGTCATACAGTCCAGTTTTGTGCTGAGTATGTCTGAGAGTCCAGTGTAGCCCAGTTTTGTGTTGAATATGGTTGACATTCCAGTTCAGTCCAGTGGAGTCCAGTTTTGTGTTGAATATGGTTGACAGTCCAGTCCAGTCCAGTCCAGTGTAGTCCAGTTTTGTGTTGAGTATGTCTGACAGTCCAGTCCAGTCCAGTGGAGTCCAGTTTTGTGCTGAGATTGGCTGACAGTCCAGTGGAGTCCAGTTTTGCACTGAGTATAGCTGACAGTCCAGGGGAGTCCAGTGGAGTCCAGTTTTGTATTGAATACAGTTGGCAGTCCAGTGGAGTCCAGTGGAGTATTAGATACAGTTGGCAGTCCAGTCCAGTCCAGTGTAGTCCAGTTTTGTGTTGAGTATGTCTGACAGTCCAGTCCAGTCCAGTGGAGTCCAGTTTTGTGTTGAGTGTGACTGATAGTCCAGTATAAGCCCAGTATATAGTGAAGTCCAGTGGAATCCACTGGAGTCCACTGGAGTCCATGTGGATTATGTGGGGGAGGGTAAAGTATTGGAACCTCGTATCTTAACTCGCTTACTCTAAACTCGTCTCGCTCGTCGACTTCGTGGATCGCAACTGGTCTGATCAACCGGTCACTCCTACAATCGACGAACACCACTCGAATCTCCTATGTCTCGTTACAACCTTCATCTTCGTCCATCCGCCGTCGCATCTGCCGGTCCAGTCGCGGACATTTCTGGTGCGCCTGTAAACCCAGCTCAACTCACTGACGTCTCGCCTTCTAGCCTTTTCTCGGCTAGTCCTGGCCACACCGTCATGGAGGCTCCACGCCTTGAGACGGAACCCTCCGATGTCCGTGTCGTCGGCTCGGGGGAGACCAATTTGAAATCTGGGGATGATGTTAATGCGGATAACCCGTTTGTTGAAAAAGGGATGTACTCAACTAATTGGGCGACACCTGGTAGTCGTCGCTCTCATAGTCTTGATACTCCTAAAAGAACTTCAGAATTAAATGTCAATCAAATCAAAGTTGTAAAACTTGCGTGCGAAAATTTAACTGGGAAACAGAAAGATTTGATTTCGAAACGTGCGGATCACGTACGCAAAAAGACTCACTCCCACGAACCAGGTACCTCCAAGGGTAAAGGAGTTGATCCTCGAAACTGGGGAGGTGTCGCCATCTCAGATTCCGACCTAGACATTGAGGCACAGGCATCAATGTTAGAGAATTTTAAAACCAATCATGAAAACGAACAACGTACCAGTGCACAAATCATTACTATCTAAGGTCAGGTACTCGGCCACTTCAAAGTGCCCAACACTTGGAGAGTCAATGCAAGGATTTGATGGCCTTTAGACTTTTCTCAGGCATTGCCTAGGATGTTAGGAACAAGTTGATATATTTTTTGTATTTTTTGACGGAGTGCTGTTTCTGCTATGAATATTTTACGGAGGCGAGTGCCAAATCGAGCAAACCTGGGAAATCGGCCAGCCGTGGGAACCTACGCCCAAGCAACGCGTGGCTCCATCATCATTCGCTCAACGTTGGCTCAACGCACCACATGCAGTCTCCAAACCTCAGAATGCATTCGTAAGTCTACTTATAAGTCTAATCTACATAAAAAACGACATTCTAACCTATTATTGTCTTGTAGCAAGTCTTCTGCTACGCCTCACTCATAACTCACCCATGGTGCCATTCTCTCCCTCTGCCAACTCGAATTCCGGTTCGTTGCCCAAAACAGATGTTGAAGGACCCGCTTCAACATTTCCAGATTGAACCCTTCCACCTTGACTACCCGCGGGATGGTCCTTCAACACCAGTGTCTGCGACGGTGTGCCTGTATGGGCCAAGACTTGTGTGAGTGATTCCTCTGTCCTGACTGGTACAATTCCCTCACTTGCACCTTTCTCATGTCCCTGTCGTAGCAAGCCTGTGATAGTGGCGTCCTCCGGCGACTGGATGCTAGTATTGTGGGCCGACAGTGCTATTTGTGGTGCTGGGACATGCTGCTTTCGAATCGGACGAGGTTTCGGTCGTGGACGAATAACTTGAGGTGTAACGTCCGCATCCTCATCCTCGCTCGCCAGAAATCTGGGTGCTCTGGCACGGCATGCTCGTGTTAGACGATGTTCAGGTTGTGTGGTGTCTATTTCAACCGCAGGTGTGTCTTCGTAATCTGTCAGAGTTGAATCAGATACTGAAATTTGTTCTTCAGAATCACTGTTGTCGAAGTCCTGAGCCGTTGCTCCAGCACCATCATATCCACCACGCCCTCGGCCTCTACCGCTGCCATGGCCTCTACCACTACCACGGCCCCTACCACTACCACGTCCTCTACCGCTACCACGTCCACGTCCACCTCGTCCGCGACCTCTGGCCACCCGCTCTGCCTGTGCCCTCGCCTTCTCAGCGTCTAATTCCGCTTTCTTTGCCTGACGTGCTGCAGCCTTCTGTGCCCTCTCGGCCACCTTCTTTTCAGCCGCAATCCCTTTATGGTAATCATCTATTGCCTTTCGTCACGCCTTGAATTGTTCTGATGCTTCTTTGAATAGCTCTCCCATCATTGATTCCCATGTCTGTCGTGCGAGCAAGTCCATCATCTCAGGTGCAGTCATATGACGTGCCTGACCCGAGGCAAGTTTCTTTTTTGCTGCCTTCCGCTGATCTTTACCGAATGCCTTCTGACGCAATCGCTCATTCTCCAGGTCCATCAATTTCATTTGAGCGAAATCTTGCTCTAGCACCGTTGCGACATGACTGATGATGTCTCGCAATGCAGCATTCTCTTCTCGGACAGCCCAGGCTGTAAGAATTGACCAAAATGCTGTGGATCAATCCCACTTTGCCTATGACTCAGAGACTGGCTTTACCCAGTATTTCCAAAAGTCTGGGTTCCATTCCGTGGGGGAAACCAAAAAAAAAATGGGCATTTCTACCCAGAAATTGTTTGATCCATACAATTATAGCAATCAAATGTAATTCTGCGTGGTTCTGCCTCTTATATATATTTCCGCGTGGTTCTTCCCATCAAATATATTTCTCGTGTAGTTATTATTAGCCAGACAGGTCGCTTCTATCAAATCTGGTGTCATCTCCGCCAGCGCACCTTCCATTGCTTTGATACACCATCAATAACCGCTGCTGTATGTCTTCCTCATGTCACTACTCATTTAATATGTTTTCCGCATTCTTATGTTTTTATTCCATTTTATTTTTGGTCCCCCTTTCGCATCTACCATTGTTTTCCACATCAATAAATCGATTTTAGCGTCCAAAACGATCACAGTCGTCTTTCGTCTGTTTGATATGTTTCCACAATGTTATTTGTTTGTTTTTTTTTTTTTAAAAAAAAGAGATTCCGGCCCTCCCCCCCAACTCCTCCCAGCATAATCCACACACACCACAACACAGAAAGCTATCCCGTATTCCTCCTGCACTTATTTTAGAGCGGAAGATCACGCAAACCGGCCGTTGCGCCCAAGTTGAAGTTCGCCACGGCGTCCAACTTGTTCAACTCCGTACTCAAGATTCCGACACCGCCCTCGTTACACCAAGAACTTATTATACAAATACCATGTACATTACAAAGATATTTTGTATATATTAAGAGTGTTCAAGAAAGGGAGAAAAATGTATTAGAACAAGAAATGGGAAGTAAGGGCAAGAAGTTCAGTGTCAGAAATTTCGGAGTTGAGAACAGCCAAGTTACTATACATGCCTCACAGCACACTACTTGACCGACACCAATTGAAGCGGCGGGACCCCGACCAGGTTGTTCGATGCGAGTTGTGAGGGTTCGTGAACGTGAGGTGTGAACGGCAGGCTAGTTTGAGGGCGTGGATTGGCTGCGTCGTCTGTCAGCTCCTGCTGTATACAGTCCACGACGAGACACAAACCTTGTAGTGATTTGATCCAACACCCATACGACTTCTTCAACAGCCGCTAGCCAACCTGGATCTTGAGCAGGATCTTTCAAGCCATCCGCCCACCACACAAGCGTCGCCAACACGGTAAGGAATGCATTCCTCCCGTGTTTATTCACAGCCGTCCAACCACCATCTCCCTCTAAGCACAATCGATGGGAGGCGTTTAACGCGCCCTCAACACCCGCAACGTCGCGCCAAATTGGCTGCAATCACTTCCACCACTTCCACCACTGTTGCTCAAATACGCGCGTATTCTCAATCGTTGGTTGCGCCTTTCGTCCTCGAGTGACCCACCACGCTACTTCTGTTGGCCTGTCAGCGGGTTTAAACCCCTCAGAACGTGAACCCGCTTGGAAGGAAGTTTGGCTTTCAAGTTGGACATATGCATTGACAGCTGTAGTGAATCGCATGCCGTGATCCTTGGCGGTGAGAAAGCTATAACCGTCGCGGAACCATTCCGGCCAAGATGGGTCAGAGTCGAGTTTAGCGATAGAGCCGGTAGTGAGCTGTGATATGTGAGGAGAGGCAGGAGCGTGAGCTGTGTCGCCCTGAGGAGGGGGATATGCATCCCCGGTGTGGAGCAAACATGGGGCCTCAGCCTGAGATGTCTTCGGCATGCTTGCAGGTGGAGAAGCGTCAATGTTCGTGATGCTGTCAACAGATAATGTATTGTTGTGGATGGTAACATCGTTACCATTGATGGCAGAAGCAGACAGTTGCGTCTTCTTCCAGCGACCCGGGTCCATGGATGTCTTCCCATTACTCCTCCCTGACCTGGTCCTGTGAGCTGGAATGTCTCCCTCGATGTCACCACTCTCATCATTACCATCGTCGCTGTTGTCGCTGTCGTCCTCATCATCTGTGGGAGACTCCTCAGCGTCGGAATCAGACGGATTCGACCCCCCATCGGAAGTAATTGCTGAACCATTCTTCTTTGATATCCGCGCCCTTTTTGCCTTCTTTGCGGGATTCTTTTTGCCTTTCCCAGCCTTTCGCTTGCGTCCTGTTTTCAAGTCCGTGGAGTTGGAAGGCGGGGCAGAGGGTATAATAGTCAAGGGTGTGGGTGATGGCTGGGTAGATGGAGGCGGAGTGTCCGAAGGGAATGATGTTGACGGTCCTGCAGTGGATTCTTCAGTGGATGGGATGAGTGTGTGTGCGCGTTGCTGTTCCGTAGCTTTTAGATTATTAGCAGTGACAAAAGAACAAATGATAACGGGGACTTACTGTAACACGTTGAAAGGAAGCTCAAAAACGCTTCCTTAGCGACGTCCCACTTCTCCTTTTCGGCAAAGGCCCAAACCTTCGGTGATGGGGCGAGGTTATTACCGTGGTGAATGCTAGTCAAGGCTCGTTAGCCCCCGGAAACATTTGTGATGAAGCAAAACATACCCAATCATGTTCAGCTGGCCCTTTTTCTTTGGCTCAGGACCCCCAATCAGCACTGTCAAGTGCATACCGATCGCCTCTCCGATGGCCTGAATGAGCGGTCCCAAAACGTTAGGAAGGCCATCAAGGACTCTGAAAGGTATTGGTCAGCGCAAGCCAGTCGTTGTCAAATCGAATTTACATACATTTGAGCCGCCGCAGGATCCATCAAGCCCCCCTCTCCCTCAAGGTCTTCGAGACGCTTCTTGTGGTCGAGGTGTTCCTGCTGGACTATCTCCTCCCAGCGCTGACGTTCGGCCTCATCGAGTTGTTTGAACGCCGCCATTTTGAACTCATTGCGAGCAGAGGCGAGTAAGTTCTTTGGTTTTCCACTCTGCTTGAACGCCACATTGAAGGTCGCTTTCATTTCGGGAAAGTGGACCTTGGCCCAAGCCTCCCAAGGCGCACTTCGCTTCGGGGGAGTAGTATCTTGGCCCAAAAGTCTCAAAATGAGAACAGACATTGGGTCCTTGCCTCCCTTGCCACTGCGCGGGAGCTTGACAATTTTCTTAGAGCGGTACTCGAACCAGCCATAGAGTGACTAGAATGGTTGTCAGTGCTCGATTGTTACGATGTTTTTGGAATATACGTACAGTTCGCGTGCGCTCAACAACCTCAGCCTTTAGCTTCCTATTTTCTTTGGATAAAATTTCATGTCCGTCGGGACCGACAGGCAGGGTCGTCGGGGGAAGATCAGTTTCGGCAGAGAGGGGGATTGTCCAGTGAAAACGAGCGAACCACGCATTGACGATACCATCAAGGACAGCAGGGGCCTTTTTTGTCAAAAGCGCGGTTTTGTAGTCGTCAATGTAGTTCTCCAGAAAAGTGAGGCGAGCGCCCTTTGCCCAGTTACGCTTCAAAACACGCAGAAGGGACTCTCTGTTGACCCTGAATGTTTGA
>KN839105.1:2545-13790 GCA_000827195.1 Laccaria amethystina LaAM-08-1
ATTTTGAGGGTTCTTTGGGCATCGAAATGATAAAGAGTGTTTATTGAACTTGCCACCCATGCTTATACACAAAATTCTCGATGTAAAAGCGGTAAAATCGAGGCGTCTTGAATTCCAGCGATCTGCGCAATGTAATTTACCATTGCAACCCTGTAAACGTACCTTGAACACATGTATTTTTAGCGTGGGTCAGCGTTGACCAGCCTTACAAATCGCCTGAAATATAACCAATTCGATTGATGGTACAAAAAGTCACATAAATCGACCACAATCACTTTGATTCGGCCTCATCAGAGTTGATTTTCACTGGGGCTGAGAGTGAAGGCAGAGGTGTTTGTAGTACCAGACAGTCGGGCGCAGCCTTGCCCCTCTCGGTCGCAGGAGATCCCGGAGTAGTTGCGGAAGCCGGACGAGGGGAAATGAGAAGTCGTGTCACATGTGTGAGGGCGAAGAGTGAGTTGAAACCAAGTTGCAAACAGATTTTCGTTGCGATTCCACGTGCCGTAAGTAATACGTCATCTCTGTGACCTAATCGATTTCGACAACGGTGAAGTTCCTTCCCTGCGGTACTACAACATCAGCCGTTTCAGATCCGCATGCAAGCAATTACTTTCAACACTCCGACCCGAGAAAAAGAAAAAGGACGACTGAAATCTTCACTTCAAAATTGGCATTAATGATTCACTATCTCCCTGAATGTCCCTTCAAGAATGACTCTTGGACGTGGTAAGGAAGTTGTTTTAGTATGGCTAAAGAACCCGCCAGACGTGCTCTCCATCACAATCCTCTTTAGACCCATGCCCGTTGTGCCACTGATAGATCCACTTTTCCCATCGTCGTAATTATTCTTCATCAGTTTTGAATTGAACGGGGTACGAGGCTCAATTAGAGCGATTTCTATATCAGCGCTGATAATATCTTCACCAAGGGCCACCCGGACATCCTGAACAGATTTCAAAATTGCTGGAAGTCGCTTCTCGAATTGATATTCTTCATCTTGATTCCTCGTTGTCCACCCAGCAGTGTGGAAGATACATGATAAGTCATCCGTAAAATTGGTGACCCATTCTTGGTTTGGAGAGCGCCATTGAGATCGTGTGAGCGAGCGCCATGTCCCACTTACACTTTGATTTCCTGAAATTAATGTTGCCTCCATCAGATTATTTTAAAAAATATGATCACGAAGGCACAGTGTCGCAAGTTACCTAGTTTACGAATGCCTGAGTAAACGTTATCCAAGACCCCGTCTACTTTTTCATCCCATGGTTTCCACATTGAGATCAGCGAGGCGCACCACCTTGTGATGGCAATTTGCAATACGACCTGAGCGAGCATAGAGTTGACATTTTTGTGGCAATTCTGGGCTTCCGCGGCTAGCACGATCGTCATCTGTGCCCCCAATAGCTTTCTGGATTTTTGAAATGCACTAGCCATTTCCTCTGATGATACGGCGTGCATCCCTCTGCGAGGGACAATCATTTCCCCCACGGTCGCAGCAACCTGAAATATCTCCTCATTCAGATCAATGACCTTTTGGCTTACTTGAACGGTCGAAGGTTCAACTCGGTCAGGGCGCTCTGGGAACCTGAGATTTTCTATTCTTGACGCCAAATCGACTCTAGGGTCTACACGCGTCAGCTTCACAGTCGCAAGTTCCTTGCTCAGGTAACGGTTGCGTTCGAGAAGGTGCTGTACCTCAGCCAGAGCTTTCCGCAACTCCTCCTCCTGCGTGGCCCACAGCTTCTTGTAATTATGGTCCAAGATTGTCAGGGAGCCATTTGCGGATTTCAACGCGGCTCGGGTTTTGAGAAGTTCTTGGCGAAGTTCTTCAGAAGTATCAGTTATACCCCTTGAAACCATGTCGACACGAGTGGGACTACATGAAACCTGAACCCATTCTTCCAGTGACGCCCCATTCTCACTTTGAGGTTCAACGAATCGATTTTAACACACTTATTCGTTGGTTCGATTATTGTGAGCACGTACCCTTCATCGAACAAATCACTCTCTGCAGCAAAGAAGGAATTATCTTTAGGAGTGGTAGTATTGGCAGTAAGTTGCGTGCTCGATCGGCGCTCCGGAGACTCTCTGATAGGCGTCGGAGCAACATCGTGATGAGTGGAGTTATGAATGTCGTCACCCTCCTGATAAGTTACTGTCGGTGTCGCGTCTCCGTTCCATTCTCCTCCTCTTTTGATCGAATAATTAGTGTCCCCGTTCTCCCACTCCGCCCAAGTAGACCTGGATGACTTTATTGTAGAAATGCTATTGGGTCGGTTGGAATCATTGGATCCTCCGGGTGCAGGTTTCGGTCCGGGAAGATTTACACCTGGTTCAGCTATCATCGAAATCAGATTAAAGGCGCCTAGCTTCCGTATACGCCACAAGTGAAGCGAAACTGACCTGTTGGACCCCCTCGATATCCTTGGTTCACGCTGCCATTTCCCTCTATATCCTTGATCACCGTACTGATGCGCGATGCTTCTGGAATGTTGGGAGTTGAAATCGGGGGAAGAACTTTTGATTCGAGTTTCTCAAGCCAGGATGGAATGGACATAGTTGTCGTTCAAGTAGATGCGATTGCGTTGATAACCTTTACAACCCCACATGAAGGGCACTGCCTCCGAACCAACTCCGAACCTGCATTGCAATGACAGCATGTCTTGGCATGGGAAATTGGGGTAAGCGCTCGAGCGCTCAACCATGAGTCAACCGAGGTTCGCCACTTATCAATGACCAAGGTCATAAGTCGCCGATATTTTGACTAATTGGAAGGGAAATATGGGCCCTCAGTCTATATCAAGTATTATCAACCCTCTCGTATACTTGGAAACTCCATAAAATAGATAACCTTAACAGGACTTCTACAGGGCGGGCCGGATCTGAGTCTTAAGCTCAATGATTGATCGTACTAGACATTTTGTCACGACGGTGTTGCTTCTTGAAATTATTCAAAGTTGAGGTTTAAAATTCTACAACTAGTAACACCTTCGCAACAGTGTTGGGAATTAAGAGTCTTATGACGTGATGTCAAATGGCAAAGCTCACCTCCGATATCGCTTGTTCCACTTTATCCATCAGTGACTGATTGAACCTTTGTAGATCGCCGTGGCTAGTTTTCCCCCTACACGATAAACAACTACTGGCGCTTGCTTGCGTCTCAATGAGGAGTTTGGGGTCGACAACGACGGTGGAAACAGGTGTCTTGCGCAACTTCTCTGAGATGCGATCCATATGCTGAACAACCCAGAACTTCCAACCCAAGTTTCCCCTTTTCACGCCATTGACTCCACAACATCCAACTGCATCCCACACCTGACCAAATACATCATTCGTAACCGAAAACTCGTCCTCAATGACTTGCTGCGCCGCCTTGCCACAGGTGAGGTGATAGACGTCCAAGTGGTAGAGCGCAGAGGCAGGAATGGACTTCAGTGCAGGAAAATAAGGGCGCTCATCCAACTCGAGGTGCAATGTTTTCTTCGCTGCTAAGCAGGCCAAGTGTGAAATTTGGTACTGAACCACAAGAGCATAGATCTCAAAGGAATTTTCTGGCGTGAATATGCTAGGCGAATATTCCAATGCGCGCAGGCAGCGCTCCTTAATAGGCTCCATGTCGTACTTGTCCGAGACTCGCAAAATGATTTCAACATCCTTTAGAGATTGGATGGCCGGAATACACCTCGGGTCGCACCATAGGAGTACCCGCGACAACGTTTCACTATCGTCATCAACCCCAATACAGACGCGATTGTCGTACATTTCCTGCATCCCATCTGTCGGTAATTCGAACATTGTGGCAAAGACGGGAGATACGAGGGACAGGAGGAGCTTGTAGATGCAAAAATACACCCCATCAGAAGACCGCAGTATCAAATCTGCTTTTGGATCATTGAAAGGGGGTGCGGCGAACGGTTTCTGTGGGCCTTCTCTTGCGGTCATGGTGGTTTGCTGCATGACGCCAGACTTGACATGTGACAGAGCTGTTCTGATATGGCACGTGAATCACTAAACGCCGCGGCATTCAAAAGTATGTGGTCTTCGGAAATCTACGATACGACGAGAGTATTCAAACCGAAGTAGCAAAACCAATTTTTTTTTTTTTCGGGTCAAATTTAAGTCTATCGGGGCGGAGCCCCACGTCAGACCTTACAACTCAGTAGACTACCTAAGGCCCCTAATGCCATATATTTCCTGACCCCCTTAAGATCACCCCAAGCACTGGTGGAGGCACGCCCGCGGCGAACATTCCCCCACGCAGCCCGGCACGGAAACGCCATGTAGGAGTGCATCAACATGTGAGCGGGGTAGTCTCGTCGATTTGCTATTCTATGCAATCCACCTAATGTGTGGTTTCGTCTTCTAAGTACCCGATCGCGAACGATAGGTACAACCGGTGGGACGAGCGTGATCAGGGGAACAAAAGAGAGAGAGAGGTTTTGTGTATGTTGCTGTTATCTTGAGATTTCGGGAATGCTTGTGATCCTATTGTAGTGTTACTTGTGCTTGAGGTCCGCAGGCTGTGAGGCGGGTAGAGGGTGAAGGGGGGTAAGGGAGGAGGAGGTATGGTGGGCGAGCCCGCTGACCGCAGCCAGCTCGGCTTTCGAGGTTTTTGTTGTCATCGTTAGTTCCTAGATGGTCAAGTACTTCCTATCAGGCTTCCTCAGTTTCTAGGTGAGAGACGTCACCTATTGCGTCTCCGAGTGTTGTCTTGAACCTGGCAGTCCTCCCTACAAACTTCAACAGCTCCTTAATCCTATCCAAGCTCGTTAGTATACCCTTTAGGTCTCTTGAATGACGACCTAAGGCCCTGTCCATATCGTATCTTTCCGTCGCGTATGCTTGGCATTCGAAAAGATAGTGGATGACCGTTTCTGTGATTGTCAGGCGGCCGTCACCCCAACAATAGTCGCATCGCCTGGTGCCTGATTTCTTGATACGGAAAAGGTAGCTATTGAGAGGTATGTGTCCTGTTCGCAGCTGTATTAACAGGCTGGTTTGCGACCTAGAAAGTTTGTTGCTAATGTTCCGAAATTTGTTGAAGGGAAATGCTGGGTCTATGTGCTGGAATCTTGCGTAGCGTGGCGAAGCCTTCCAGTCGTCCATCCACCTAACCTTTAGCCCCTCTGCGTGTTCCTGCTTGACTGCTGCTGCGCTGAGCGGTAGACGCTTGCGAAGGATTGGCGGAAGTTCTTCTGGTGGGCTCGAATCTCCCTGCGCCGCTCTCTTTGCCTCTTCATCTACTCTCTCGTTACCTACCACTCCTTTGTGTGCTGCTATCCATTTTAAGGCGAACTTGACAGTGCCTGTGGTACTTGGGATGTCAGTACCGTCGTTCAGTGTCTCTGTTAGCCTCATGTATTCCAGGACCAGGTACTGCCCTGGCCCCGAGTTTCTCGCTCCTGTCGCCTTGATGAAAGCTTGACTATCCGAGTAGCTAGTTATTGCTGACTTCCCTACCTCTGACTGTCCTTGTAGCATCCATACTGCGAGTATGGACCCCACTGTCTCGCCCTCGTAAGTGGTGTGTTTCTTGAGTGATCCTAGGTGGAAGCGTAGTGTTTTCACGGGTTCTGTGATCCCCTTTCTGTATAACACTGCAGCGGCTCCGACGCTCCCTTCATATCCTGATCCATCCGTGTAGACTCTGATGTCGGCGTCGTCCTCCTTCTCATCCTTAATTGATTCTTCTTTAGATTTCGCAATTGTCACTGTGAAAGTTTTCTTATATGTTGGTGGGCGGGGGTCTGGCATGATCGTCTCGAGACGACTTGGTTTGATTTTGTATCGTTCAATCAGCTTTTGGAGGGGGGTGAGATGAGTTTTCGCTGGAGCCTTGCTGTATCCTCGGACCATGGCTCGTATGGGGTGGCCCCTTGGGAGAGTCACGGCTCGTATTGTCGCTGTGTGGCAGATGCGTTCGAGCATAAGATTCACCGGTAGAACCCCGGCATGAGCATCCAGCAGGTCGTTAGGTGATGTCCGTAGCCCTCCCGTGATTGCGAGCGTAGCTATGCGTTGTATCTTACCCATGGGCAAAACCAATAGCCGCTCTTCCGGAGTCAAAAACGGTGTAGTACTTCCGGAGAAAGACAGCCCCTAGTTGAAATTTTGTGGTTCAGAGAACGATGGACGACGGCATTGGTAAGATTCTCACCAACGACCCACTGGGATCCGGAAAAAATCATATCCAAACCTACAAAGGATGAAATGCAGGTACCCTGAACGTTAAGGATGTAGTCGGTTCCTTTGAGGCGGTAGGCTTTACCACCAAAGTAAAAAGAAAACTCGGGAAGGCTATCAACTTTCGCGCAAGGAACCTCAAAAGAACCAGTCGGTGCCCTCTTAGCACCTATTTGGGCGTTCAAAAAGTCGGCAACGTTGGTGGGCATGACGATCAAGGACGCTCCTGGGTACATATTTTCAGGTCAGAGGCCGAGGTAGTTTTTTTAAGGAGAACTCATGACGCACTAGTATCAATGGTAGCACTGGTGCCACTTTCCAGATCCAAATCATCATCACCAAAAGAAATCTTCATGAGATCAACTTCCCAGCGGCCCTTGCGTGTAACTGGGACGTATGAAAGGTCGCCTATGTAAGCAGAAGGATCAATACCTCCGAAAGTGGCGTAGTTATCGGAGGTGCCAGGGCTGATGTGAAAGGAAAATACGGGTGAGGTGATCAGTTTTTCCGTGATCATGTTGTAGAAAGGAGAGGGGACGGAGATGGTATCATTGAGTGCAAGACCCAACACCCCGTCGAACCTTGATTATTTTATTTGAGAATAATGGCTTCTAAAAAAAGTTGAAGTACTTTGCGAAGATCAAGGCAAGCGGAAGGTCCCGCAGCACTTCTACAAAATTTTGACCTCTGATACGTAGATCGCCAATGTTGAACACGTCGTTCGATACTACGCCCCGGAGAGTGGATAAATCATATGGGATAGAGACTTCTCGAGACCCATTCGATTTAAACGTGGACGACGCCTGGGAGTTGTACTTTTTGTGCTCGTAGCAGGAGAGTGATGCACACCGTACACTCGGAATCCATAGATGGATGGATTCATTGCGTTACGCTGTGTCCAGGATCACTTTGAAATATAATTTGGTTGCGTTAGTATGCGTGAGTTCAGACTCGGAGGCTCGGAGGTTGCATGAGCTACGTACGGTCTGAGGTGGGGTCCCAATTGAAATTTCAGTAAAATACTGAACGTTCTTGTAGTCCAACAAGACGAAGTTAGATCTGTAGCACTGGTAGTGGATGGCTACGAACTGGCTAGAGGTACATTGTGGCCAGCATCAACCATCGCAAGCTGGTTGAATGCCCCATATTTCGCTGCAAGGTACGTACTCTCCAAAGTTGGGTTTAGAGGAAGCTCTTGTAACTTGAGCTTGTACACGTCCGCGTTGACATCAGGAAGGAGTCCAACGACGAGGGGGATGAGGAAGGTGCCGAACATGATGGTTGAAGGCCATCATTGAGACGAGCCCCAAGGTTTCTTATAGTGCGCATCGTTGACTGATAGGAGGTCCATGCGTTAGAAGATGGTGGAGTTGGAAGGGAGTCGATTGGCTTAACTCGGAATGGAAGCCAGTTTATCAAGGCTTCAGTCGTCCTTCGTGGAGAACGGACTTGATTCGATTTCTTTTGGGTTGCTAGAGCAGGCTCGCGCGGTGGCGCATCTTCTAAGTTCTCCCAGTCCCGTGGACCAGCTGTGGTAGTCTTTTCAAGGCGGATGTTGACAGCGTTTCACATAATTTTAGGCCAACAGGATATTACGCGTCGCGTTGTTTTTCGTGTTTACTTGTGATGTTGCGTGGTCTGTGCATGACTAGCCTTGTGTGGAGCGGTCTGCTCAGAAGAGATGCGAGGTCCCGGTCAGCAGCGATGGATGGAGAGCCAGCTGCCAGTCGTCCGGTACCTAAATGGCAGGGGAGTCGGGGGCCGCGCGCCATTCTGCCATCGTCGCGTCGACTCGGTGTGCTGTGCTGAATACCTACATAGAGGCTGTAAGTGGTTGTTCTTCGCTGAGAGGAATATCACGGATGCATGTCTGAGTGGTCGGAGTTGTCCAAACGTGACTCTGACTCCAACAATCAAATCTTCCAAAAAATATGTAAATCGCAAGCTCCTGCAGTCTCTCACCAAAATCAAGGATACCCATGCCACCTCCTCGCGTCTTCCTCCGCGTCTTCCCCTCCCAATTATCATCGCGTGCTTACTCAACTCGTCCTACGCATGGAGCACCAATAATTCACATCCCGAAAGCCAACATATACGCCTTCGGCGCCAGCTCAACCACCCCTCCATCTCTCCGAGACGTAGAATGGACAGTCAACGACGGAGAAGCGTGGGCTATTGTGTCGAGTTCGAGGGGTGGAGCTGGGAAAAGCGTCTTGTTCCAGGTCTGTCCGCTTTCATTGCTCATCTTTTCCTTAAAATTAACCAACCACCCGAACGAAAAGACTCTCCTAGGAAACAACCGCATATCACCCCCACCACCTTCTCCAGGGCTCTACCCCTTCCTTAACGGACTCGACCCATTTGATGGGCGTCGACTCGGGTTCGTCGCGTTCCGAAATACGGGGACGAGGGGGGCAGGAGGGGGTTTCTATGACTATACAGCGCGTTATGGAGCTGTAAGGGATGAGGATACCCGGACTTTACGGGAAAGTTTTCGGGTTGGTGTAGAAGGGCAGGGAAAAACTAACAATGAAGCAAAGTTAGAGGACCTGGTGGATAAACTCGGACTAACGGACCTTATGGATCTCCCGCTCATTGCATTGAGTAATGGGCAGACGATAAGGGCGAGGATTGCGAGGGCTGTTCTGAAAACCCCGGAGGTACTTTTGTTGGATGAGCCGTTGAGTGAGTGATTCTTTCGTTCGTTCGGTCCTTCCTTTTCCAAGCCATGGCTTTTTTTCTCGAGACCGTCCCTTCGTTCTCATGATTTCTCCGTTCATGTTTTGAGTCGTTTCCTTTGTTTCTCGCGTTTTCCGCGTCTCCTTCTCTCCCTCCTCGCTTCCTACTCTCTTTATCCTCTTCTTCCTCCCCTGCCCATTCTCGCCTCTCCCCCCTTGCCTTCCTTTCCTCCTCCGTCACCCTCCTTCCTCCATTTTCAGCGCCTTTCAAACTCTTACTAACTCCCCCTCTCCTTATCTAGCCGGTTTAGACCCAGCCTCTCGCTCCCACCTCCATGCCCTCTTAGAAGAACTCCACGCCTCCCGATCCCCACGTATAATCCTCGGGATGCGCGCACAAGAGGAGCTGCCGGGGTGGATTACGCATGTGTTGGACGTTGGTGAGGGGGGCGTTACGCCAAGAACGAGGGAAGGGTGGAAGAGGGGTGTGATAAACCCACAGGAGAGCGGGTATGGGGGTATTGCAACTGGGTTGGGGGATGTGGAAGCGAGTGTGGGCGTTCGGCCCGCCCAGGGTGAAGCGAAGTTAATAGTCGATCTGAAGGGCGTTGGTGTGAGGTATGGGAATAGAACAGTGAGTGCTTATATCCTACGCCTTTTCGTATATTTCTTTCTTTCTGCGGGTTTTCGTTTCTTTTCTTTTCCCGGGATTGCTCTTTCATTTTCTTTCAATTTTCCTAAGTCTCTTGTTCCTTTCCTTGAGCTTTCACCCCTTTTCTTACTCTCCGCGAGTTTATTGAAGTACTGACATGCTTATGACAGGTCCTCAAAGATATTTCATGGCAGATCCGTGGAGGCGATAGATGGCATCTGCAGGGGTCGAATGGTAAGTGCTACTTTTTTCTCTAGCTGAGGTCATCATCCTGTCTGTTAGTACCTTTTCCCTCTTGACCCCAATTCAGCTGGGCGAGTATTACATTTCTGCCTAAGGTCTTCGTCTCTTCCGTTCTTCCATTCCTTTTTTATTGCGCATTCTCATTGGTTCTCGGGGTTTCTTCTTCGTTTGGCCTTTCTTTCATTCTGCTTGATCTGGGAGGGGTTGTTCGTGAACACAAGGATGGTACCCTAGCTTGGGGAACGTCTCCTCCGTTGACTTTTCTCTTTTATCCACTGGCCCGTATGCGTCGTTTCACATAGAGACTCGGTCTCTGCGTCGAAATCCTTCCTTTCTACCTTCACCTTTCGTTACAGGCGCTAACTATTCTCCTTGTCATGCACAGGCTCAGGAAAGACGACCCTTCTCTCTCTTTTAACAGGCGACCACCCACAATCATACACACAAGCACACCTCCACCTGCCCTCCCTATCTCCTGCCACGTCATCAACTCTCTCCTCAATAACACACCCGTACCGAAGCCACCGCCTCAGCCCACGAAAACGTACACCCACCGCACACCTCCGGACACTAATCGGCGTCGTCTCCCCGGAACTATTCGACGCTTTCCCGCGTCGTCATCCAGGCATGACGGTCTGGGAAGCCGTCGTTACAGGCTTTGGAGGGGGGTTCGTACCGCTTAAGGGGAGTGAAAGGGTAGGTGAGATGCGCGTTAGCGATGACGAACTTGGATTTGAGTTTGGGATGGGAAACGAACCGGCTGAGCAGGAGAAGGAAAAGAGGAGGAGGGAAGTTGAAGAGTGGAGAATCTCTCGGTGCTGGGATGTCCTCTCCGCCCTTGGCCCACGCGCCTGGTCTACCACAGGCACTCCGGAGGCGCAAAAAGAGTTCGCATCCCGCCGCTTCACGTTCCTCTCCCTTGGGGAACAGCGTATCGTGCTCCTCATGCGTGCGCTCGTCTCCCGGCCTCCCTTGGTGCTTCTTGACGAAGTATGGAGCGGGATGGACGGGGGTATGATTAGTGCCGTGCGGAGATACTTGACTGAGGGTGGTGGTATTGGGGAGGGACAGGCTGTGGTTGTGATTACACATTGGGAGGAGGAGGTTCCTTGGGTGGGTGAGGAGGTTAGGCGGTTTAGGATTTGCCAGGGGAGTGGTGGAGTTGTTGAATGAGTGAGTACTGTTGTTTGGGTTTTGGATCGTCAATACAGTATTTCTTGATAAGGTACAGTCGTGGACAAGCAAAGCCCACTAAAAAAATAGCTGACATAGCACTTCCCTTTTGAGTATCTGAAATGATGTGTATTAGTTAATTGAAGCTCCCGGTCAAATATCAAAGAGATTTACCGAGCCGTTCTTGAGAAAATGTCTATTTAAGGAAATGGTCCCTGAAAATTTGACGAAAACCCTTAAAAGGAAATAGAAAAATATGAAAAAATGCTTAATCGCTTCCTTTTCATAAATGGAGCGTGTCCACCACATTTCAAAG